>JAXDDW010000149.1:922500-1014358 GCA_034670385.1 Hoplostethus mediterraneus
AGAAACAAATGTCAGCATGCTGAAACCAGGCAGAGTGAGGAAGAGGAGGAAAGAAAACGACAAATCAATAAAGTTATTGAAACAAGCTCTCTTCTCATTGGTGAAATTTTTCATTTTCCCCCAGATTTTAAGACTCAGTCCAGATGAAATGGTGTTTTTGCAGAGCACCAACAGAGGAACGGTGAGATTTTCCCCCGGAGCTGAAATATTAATGCCGGGCTCCATTAGAGCCGGTAAGCCGACACTGTGAGTAATCGCTCCACACTCCCACGCTCACAGACCATCCATCTTAACAGGTCTCATTCTGCACAGAGTCTGAAAATCCTATTTTTCTGAAAACAAGTAAAGGAATCTGCCAGTTCGGGGATAATTCCTCTTGTCTCGGATGCAAATCGATTCCAGTTTTCAGATTAGTAATCGAGTTTTCCTGAATGAAGCGTCATCAGTGATCTGGTTTCTCACGTTTGATTTTAGTCGATGTTCAACGTCCCCGTAAGAAACGAAGCTGAAACTCTTTTAGTGTCTGAAAGTTTCAACAGCAAATGAAACTCCTCACTTTACATTTATTATGTGTTTAGAAGTAAAGGTTCTCTTGTACTTGAACTTTTCTGGTGAAGATTTCTAATATACAGCTGTTTATAAGTTATCAACATCTGTAATAATGTATTAACTGCTGGTGGTTTGGGTTCCTGCAGACCATGTTTATCTCTTGTTTCTACCTGGTGAAGTTGTATTTAGTCTGTTACAATACCACAGCATGTCAGTGTGATTTGTTGCCCCCCCCCCAACCCCCCATGATAATAATGGACAGACAGACAGACAGACAGACAGACAGACAGACAGAGAGACAGACAGACAGACATACAGACAGACAGACATACAGACAGACATACAGACAGACAGACAGACATACAGACAGACAGACAGACAGACATACAGACAGACAGACAGACAGACAGACAGACAGACAGACAGACAGACATACAGACAGACAGACAGACAGACAGACAGACAGACAGACATACAGACAGACAGACAGACAGACAGACAGACATACAGACAGACAGACAGACAGACAGACAGACAGACAGACAGACAGACAGACAGACAGACAGACAGACATACAGACAGACAGACAGACAGACAGACATACAGACATACAGACAGACAGACAGACAGACAGACAGACAGACAGACAGACAGACAGACAGACAGACAGACAGACAGGTCCATTGAATTGATTCTTTGTTTTAAAGAAGAATTAAACCAACAGATGAATTTTAGAGCCGGTTCACTTTTCCTGTTTCCCCTGCAGCCTTTTATCCTGGTGACAAAGCGTTCAGACCAGAAGACCCCCCACTGGGATCAGGACAGCTTGTGTGTGTGTGTGTGTGTGTGTGTGTGTGTGTGTGTGTGTGTGTGTGTGTGTGTGTGTGTGTGTGTGTGTGTGTGTGTGTGTGAAAATTTGTTTTTGTGTGTTTAAGAAAGAGTGTGTGTGTGTGTTTGCACGCAAGTCTGTGCACGTGTGTCTATTTTTGTATAACTCTGTGTGAATGCGTGTGTATGTGTGTGTGTGTGTGTGTGTGTGTGTGTGTGTGTGTGTGTCTGTGAGTGGGTGTTACGTTTATCCTGGGGTTCAGATAAGACAGTAAATTAACCAGAGGCTGAAAAGTCCCCGTTTCCAAGCTATTTATACACACACACACACACACACACACACACACACACACACACACACACTTGTTTTAACATGAGGTTATGAGCGGGGGAGTGCAGGTTGTCCAGTAGGTGGCGCTTTGGTTCAGCGTTTCAGTTCAGATGAGTGGAAAGTCAAATGTCATTTCATGTCAAATTGAATCTTTCATTCTTTCATTTTTCCACAATTTGTCTTAATAACAAGATGTTTTAGTGTGGAGACCTGAGACTGCAGTGAAACTTGATTTTTCCAGTCAATTCCTTGTGGTGCAACACACACACACACACACACACACACACACACACACACACACACACACACACATTCTTGTACTTGCTACATAGTGAGGTCTGAGTAAATCAACCCACAAACTGAGGACCACAGTATCAACAGCAGTTATCATTCTGGACACTAGATGCCGCCCTATCACCTCAGATTAGCTGAAATAGCAAACATAGTGAGGACCTTCCTTGTTGCTAGGCAGATTTTAGTGGCATCGCTCACAGTATAAAAATGCTAGTATTCTTTAATGTTTGAAAATAAACATCATCTGAGTTTAGCTACTTGATGCAATATACTATCAACCCAAAGAACATGCTCATCTTTACATTGATACTAAGATATAAAAATAATTGTATTTCTGTCAGCTGGAAAAAGTGATAATATCTCAAGAGCATCAGGCTGAGGATGATATGGCCAAGGTAAGATATAATCTTTATAAAGGTTAGCATATTATGCCAGTTAGTTAGATAGTTAGTTATGGTTCATCAACCTTCATTTAAACCCCAGGAATGTATTGAGGGAGAGCAGAGAGCGATGAGTTACAACAAAACAACAAACATTTGTTAAAAACAATTGCAATTTCATATGATTGACCTTACATGCCTATGTTGGTCAAAATGATACAGGATGACTTATTTCTTTGCAATATCTTTGCAATGAAAATATTTCATGATTCCCATTCTAGGTATTTTTTAAAAATCTTGTTTTTTACCAACTAAACCATGTGTTTTTTATGATGTCAAATCATTTATTTGTAAAAAATAAATAAAATAAATATTGCTTGTTTGGGAGAGCAGAGGGAACAACAGTGTCAGGAGGGATTCGAACCCAGGATGTAGGTGTTATCAGGGATGTGCCTTAGATCCCTGAGAGGTTTGCCTATCGGGTGGTGATATAAATGAAAAAAAAGTGAGGACCGGCCAAAATGTCTTCACTCCAGAAATCTCAACTCACGCTGGTCCTCACAGATAGAAGTACAAGAACATACAAACTGTCCTGACGACGTGGTTTATGTAAGGTAGTGTTGGTGTCATCTCGTTGCCATGGCGATGAGTGATGGTTTGCATGAACTCTGATATAATCTGCGGCGTCACAGAGATGACTGGTTGTCTATTAATATTATGAATCAATATGTATTAATAGTATGAATCAATTTAATAGTATGAATCAATATGTATTAATAGTATGAATCAATTTAATAGTATGAATCAATATGTATTAATAGTATGAATCAATATGTATTAATAGTATGAATCAATTTAATAGTATGAATCAATATGTATTAATAGTATGAATCAATTTAATAGTATGAATCAATATGTATTAATAGTATGAATCAATTTAATAGTATGAATCAATATGTATTAATAGTATGAATCAATTTAATAGTATGAATCAATATGTATTAATAGTATGAATCAATTTAATAGTATGAATCAATATGTATTGATAGTATGAATCAATATGTTGGTAAAGTGCTGTCTGCCCACTAAAGATGAACTAATCACCAAACTACAGATCTCCTGTCAGACGTCGTAATCTGTAGTAATCTGTAGTAATCTGAAGTAATCTGTTTAATCTGATCTGGAGGAGAGACAAACATAAACAAGTTAGAACTAGAAATCTGAAATCTGTTGAATCAGTTGGTTCAGTTTCCCAAACACAGAGCTGCAGGCCTCAGTACTGTGGTGTCCTCACTGTGGTGTTCTTCACTGTGGTGTTCTTCACTGTGGTGTTCCTCACTGTGGTGTTCCTCACTGTAGTGTTCCTCACTGTAGTGTTCCTCACTGTGGTGTTCCTCACTGTGGTGTTCCTCACTGTAGTGTTCCTCACTGTAGTGTTCCTCACTGTAGTGTTCCTCACTGTGGTGTTCTTCACTGTGGTGTTCTTCACTGTAGTGTTCCTCACTGTGGTGTCCTCACTGTGGTGTTCTTCACTGTGGTGTTCCTCACTGTAGTGTTCCTCACTGTAGTGTTCCTCACTGTGGTGTTCTTCACTGTGGTGTTCTTCACTGTGGTGTTCCTCACTGTAGTGTTCCTCACTGTGGTGTTTTCACTGTGGTGTTCTTCACTGTGGTGTTCCTCACTGTGGTGTTCTTCACTGTAGTGTTCTTCACTGTAGTGTTCCTCACTGTGGTGTTCTTCACTGTGATGTTCTTCACTGTGGTGTTCTTCACTGCTCTTCCCAGAGATCACCTGTCAATCAAACAGTGTGTCCAGTACCTTGGATTTCCTGTTGGTGGAGTTTGAGTTCCTGTAGGTGGCGCTCTTTTCTCTGTCTGTTCAGCCACGGTGGCTATCGCTGCTCATGCTAACTACCCAGTTCTTCTTCTGTTGTAACATCCGGTTGCCTCTTTAATCTTAATGCCTTAATCTTAATCTCGGCAAGAAGTGGAAATAACCAACAAAACAACGCCGCAGACGGGTTACACATGCAGCGCCGTATTCGACTGCGTTTCTATTTCAGTCAGTTCGTTGTCAGGATACGTCTTGAAATCGTACTTTTCTTAAAACAAGTGGAAAATTCTGCCAAGGTGGTGAGTTAATTGTTTCCCCTTTTTAACCATATCTTGAAACCAGGAGGAACGAGGCAGATCGCTGCACGGTGTCAACAACATGACTCCACTTCCTCTCCTCACTGGCCTCGGTACTGGATTAGATGACTGGTTAGATGGATATTCTCACGGTGGTGTGGTGAGAAGACCAGAGTAGATCAGAGTCTCAGCAGTAAAACATGAAGAGGTCTTTACTCAGCCTGCAGTAGATTCAGTCACCGACCAGACAGACCAAACCACGCAGACGGAATTTAAAGCAGCTATAGATTCATACTGGATGACTGAGCTGGGACTCATTCAGCCACAGTGTGTGTGTGTGTGTGTGTGTGTGTGTGTGTGTGTGTGTGTGTGTGTGTGTGTGTGTGTGTGAAGCAGACGTCTGCATATTGATCAGTGTGTCTGAGAGCGTCACATGATCAAAGACTGCTGATATACTCGATAAGGGGGTGGATGGGGTTGAGAGGAGTAAGGGGGTGAGGAGGAGGAGGCTTTGTGATCAGGAATAAGCTGATCAGGTCTATCGATTAGCATGTGGTCAATGCTGGGGGATTAAGTGGATCACCTCCAGGTCTGGATGCTGTCTGCCTGCTGGACCGATTCCATAGATTTACAATAGAATTACAATAGAAACGTCTCAAATCTGCGACCAACCAGTCTGACCAGTCTGATCCAAACCAGTTGACTGTCTGAACCAGGTTGTCATGGTGTCTGTAGATCATCCAGTAACAGGATGCTCGTTGAATGGAGCTGGAAAGTCATTCCACCATCAGGAACCAGGAGGGAGAACAGACTGGTTTCAGCTTCTGCTCTCCACAAAGTCATCAGCGCTATCAGGATCACATCAGAGGAAATAAGAAACTGTTATCCCACCATTTTCCATTTAATGCGCCTCGTTGTCGGTCATCAGATAGTGGGCAGGCAGATCAAAGCCTCTGGATCCCTTCCAGTCTGTCAGTTGTGGAGATTGGATGTTAAAGCTGTGGATTCTGATCAGGCTAATTGAGAGACACTGCCTTCTGGATACACAAGGTCACAGAGAGGTCACTGCACAACATCCTTTTTTTACATTACCTTAGCAGATGCTTTTATCCAAAGTGACTTACAAGGGTGATAGTTGACACTACGTGGGAATCGAACCCACGACCCTGAGACTGAGAGTCTCATGCTCTACTGACTGAGCTGTCCGGGCCAGGCGTTTTGAGAGCGATGTTTTTTACAGTGCAGTGTCAGTTTGGGCCCTTGGTGTTGGTTCAGCAGGTTCGAGCAGATAGCATGTATCTAGCATGGCATGAATCACCGACTTACAATGACCTGATTAACAAGCATGTACTGCAGTCTCATGATTCACTAACCATCTGTCTGACTGTGTGAATGGTGTATAGGCCGACTCTGCGACATATCAGCAAAATATCAATCTTAATAATAAGTGTTAAGTCTTAACATCGTATAGAGAGATCACTGGCATCAAGATAATGTCACAAAAGTATTGATTTCCATTGGAAATGGTTGGCGTTCTCTCACCTCATTGGAAGATGTTTTCACTCATTTTAATAAAAATCAGATTTCAAGACTCTGTATGAGACTAAATGACTTTAAGGAGGATATGTTTCAACAAATCTGTGTTTGGTTTTCAGTCCAATATACTGCATACTGGAGAAAAGTGGTTTTTAAAACCCTCAGGTCTGTTGTGAATCAGAGCTAAATGGTTCACTGTGTCATCAAATGAGTGTTCAAGGCCTCATTGTCCTTCAGTGAACACTGCAGGTTATTAACTCTCCTGTTCCTCATGCCGTAACTTTGATAACGGCAGTGAGTTTCACCCCAATGCATTGGAACAGGCTGATCCACACTGCAAAAAATATCCATCTTAACAAGTGATTTAGTCTATTGAGCCTTAAAATCTTGTTTTCCGTAAAACAAGTGGGACAATCAGCCAGTGGGTGAGATCGCCTCACTTGGTTCCAGGGCAGTTTGACGCTAGACTCCTCCAGTATCAAGATACAGTCACTATATTCAAAAAAGTCTTGAAACAAGCTGATTTGCTTTGAAATTCACTGGCTCATTTTTCCACTTGTTTTAGGGAAAGCAAGATTTAACACTCAATAGTAGACTAAATGACTTGTTAAGATGGTGCACTGGGTGGTCACTGGGTGGTCACTGGGTGGTCACTGGGTGGTCACTGGGTGGTCACTGGGTGGTCACTGGGTGGTCATGGGGTGGTTATAGAGAAGATAGAATTTTAATTTGACATTTTAGTCATTTATCTGACTCTCTTCCAATGAGGTAGTTTCAAATCCCAGATCACCAACTTTACAAGCAGCTAGTAGTAAAGAGGTCAAGGGTCAGAGGTCACAGCACCCTGATGATACACGGAACAAAAAGTTCTCTGGTCCTTGAATGATCATGATGCCTGAGAAGTGAAGAAGAAATAAGACTAAGTAAGACCTGAGGAGAGAAGGCAGAGTAAGAGCTGCCAAACGTCCTCATCCACCTAGCATCGCTCTGCAGGCCTCCCAGCTTTACAACCCGTCAAAAGGAAATTACTTTTCAAAATATGGAAATTAAAGCAGCTGTGAATCAAATTATCACAACAAAGCCTGGCAACAGATAACGGAGAATGGACGTGTGAAGAGGCAACTTCACCCACCAGTCAGCAACAGCACCATTAACTCAATCAATGAACACATACAACTTGGAGATGATATATGTAGTGTATATGTATGCTGTGTATGTGTGTGTGTGTCTTGGGAGAACCAGCTCAGTTCCCTGAGGTCCCTGGGGTGATTTGGGGTTTCTGAGGTCCCTGGAATTCCTGAGGTCCTTGAGTTCCCTGAGGGTCCCTGGGGTCCTTGAAGTCCATGGGGGTTCTGTGGTCTATGGGGTCCCTGACGTAAATGGGGTTCCTGAGGTCCTGGGAATCACAGGGGTCCTTGAGGTCCACGGGGGTTCTGAGGTCCCTGAAATACCTGGGGTTTCTGAGGTTCCTGATGTCCCTGAAGTCTCTGAGGATTACATTTACATTAATGTTTTAGGGATTTTGCTGACGCTCTTATCTAGGGAGGGAACAAATACATCAATTCCTCATATCATCAAATCATGTCTGCAGAGCCACCGACGGTTCACCGGGTTCCTACAGAGGTCTGCAGAGTCTGGCAAGGAATGGAAAATGATCTGGATATTTTACAGATCTTAAAGCGTTTGCCTGAAAAAGTTTGGAAAAAACGTTTCAACCCAAAGCACAAATCAGTCCACATGATGTCCATGCAGATCTACTGTCAGTTCACGTTAACAACCCTAAGCCTTTCTCATGATATGACATGATATGGTACTGAATATTGACCAGAATCTTCCACTCCGGTGAAGGCAGGTCTGGGAAATATGGATCTTATGGAGACTCTGAGTCATGGAGTTATGGCGCCTGACTCCGGGGGTCTTTGGGCGACTACATCTAGAGAAATGAAAGATTTCCATTCCTGTGAGTGTTTAGCGACAGGTAATCAGCTCTCCCTAATGGCGGGACGTAAATAGCAGCGCTGGGTTTAGTCCACGCTCGCCTTCGGCCTCTTATCCTTCATCTGCCTCTCTTTCCTCTGAGCGTTTGCATACTTCCAGTGTACCTGAAACCGCTCAGCCTCGCTTATCAGCAGGTCTGGGATGTGAAAACACCGCCGGGTCACACATGCCGTTACATTTATGCTGAGTGGATGATTTTATCAATACCACTTTACGATACCGTGAGCGCATGTACTTTTAGCATCGGTGGCCCCAGTGGGAATTGAATCCACAACCCTGGAAGTGTTAGTGCCTTGCTCTACCCATTGACTTATACGGGGAATTGAACCGCACTGAGGAAAGCCTTCATGATCCAAATACACAAATGAATCAGGTAAAAACATCAGTCATGACTACATCGAGTCTCCAGTCAGTCCAGTTCACATTTTTACCGACTCAGATCGATCTACTCCAAGATCTTCGGTATTTCGTCACCAATCTGGGATGAGACAAATACGTTATACCTGCGATGTCAAATTTCTGTCCAGTATTGATCGGTGTCACCATATTGACACACATATGTTTACACCTCAAAAAACTGTTTTAGTGTTGAATATCTGTTTGACCCCGCCCCCCGAGGTCTGAGGTGATCCGTCTGGGTGTCTTGGTCTGGAGGCTCTTGGGCTGACGGATGGAGTCCAGCTCTGCTCCGACTCGTTTTCTATTAAGTAATGCAGCGACCGGGAACACCGTGTGCTGCTTCCTGGCCTCAACCTAATGACTCAACCTGCAGCAGTTACTGTGTGTGTGTGTGTGTGTGTGTGTGTGTGTGTGTGTGTGTGCGCGCTAGCTTTGTAGATAAGCGTTGTTTCCCTCTCTTCTCTGTAGATATAACCTTTTTCTAACCTCTGCTTATCCAGGGGAGTTTTGCATGTTCTGTTCCAGCTCCATCCTGCTTTACATCCCTATGTAACACATCCACACTGGGAGCTGACCAGTACGACCAGTACAACCAGTACCACCTATATATATACATTATATTATATATATATATATATATAATATACTCTCTACTACTGTTCAAGGAAAAACAACCGTCATGTTGTCTCAACTACACTTAGTGATCTTCTACATTTCCCAGAATTCCTTTCGACATTGTGCTTGGTATTCAGCTGGGTTGTACGTGCAGGTGGAGATCGATAGTGATGATGATAGCATAGTAAGAACAAGAGAGGAGCTGAATGAAAACCCAACCTGTCTTAATCTGGTCTTTCTCACCTACTGCATTGCATTCTGGTCTATCTCGGCTACTGCATTGCATTCTGGTCTATCTCGGCTACTGCATTGCATTCTGGCCTATCTGGCTACTGCATTGCATTCTGGTCTATCTCGGCTACTGCATTGCATTCTGGTCTATCTGGCTACTGCATTGCATTCTGGTCTATCTGGCTACTGCATTGCATTCTGGTCTATCTCGGCTACTGCATTGCATTCTGGCCTATCTGGCTACTGCATTGCATTCTGGTCTATCTCGGCTACTGCATTGCATTCTGGTCTATCTGGCTACTGCATTGCATTCTGGTCTATCTCGGCTACTGCATTGCATTCTGGTCCATCTCGGCTACTGCATTGCATTCTGGTCCATCTCGGCTACTGCATTGCATTCTGGTCTATCTGGGCTACTGCATTGCATTCTGGTCTATCTGGCTACTGCATTGCATTCTGGTCTATCTGGCTACTGCATTGCATTCTGGTCTATCTCGGCTACTGCATTGCATTCTGGTCTATCTGGCTACTGCATTGCATTCTGGTCCATCTCGGCTACTGCATTGCATTCTGGTCTATCTCGGCTACTGCATTGCATTCTGGTCTATCTGGGCTACTGCATTGCATTCTGGTCTATCTGGGCTACTGCATTGCAACCAACACCATGTAGGAGTTTCTAACAGGGTTAAAGTGTTGAGGTGTTGAGGTCCTCCTCTCTGATCAAGGGCACTGGGAGGGGAGAACGTTATTCATGAGCTTCCTCCCTCCCTCCTCCCCCACCCAGAGTTTCCATCTGGTTCAGGGAATCAAACTGACAACCTTCTCCACCTCCTTTAGCATCAGCAGTTCTCTCTCTCTCTCTCTCTCTCTCTCTCTCTCTCTCTCTCTCTCTCTCTCTCTCTCTCTCCTTTCATTCTATATCTGTTGTATCAGGGAGTCAGCAGTCTGCGCTGTAATCCTAGAGGAGGAGACTGTCTCCATCAGGGTGATGTAATACCCTGGAGGGAGGAGGAGGGGAAGGAGAGGGGGGCGAGAGAGGAGAAGAAGAGGGGAGACCTAACAGAAGAAAGAGAGCGGAGGAAGTGGAATGGGAAAGGGGTGGAGGAGGGAGGGGGATGGGAGAGGGGAGTAGAGGAAGGAGGAGAAACTGCATGAGACCTTAGTGAAGAGAGAGAGGGAGAGGAGTGAGAGAGGGAGAGGAGAAAGTGGAATGGGGGGGTGAGGAGGAGGGAGGCAAGCGGAGGAAGAACACAAGGGAGGGGAGGAGGGGAGGAGGGAAGGAAGGAAAGGCTGGGAGGACGTGGAGGAGGGGACTGAGAGAGGAAGGATAGAAGGGAGAAGGAAGGGAGAGGAGGAGGAGGAGGAGGAGAAACTGCATGAGACCCGGGAGAACAAATGATGTGACTGTTCCTCACCGAGCAGATTGCAACTCAACAGACTTCCAAAAGGTTTATTACTTTATTTCAGTTCTTCATCCAGGTTCTTGTGATGGTTCACCGAAGTCACAAACTCTCTTTGACTTGTTCTGGTCTTGGACGTCGGCCAGCGTACCTGACTGACAACTTCATAAAATAAATTGTCTGTAACTCGTCTCCTCTGAGCCGCGGGACAGAACAATACTCAATATGTCGACTCCAAGAAAACTTCAGGCCGGATGGTTGACAGTTCTCCCTGGGAGGAAAGGCCGACCCCATTCCCATGGCCTCTAATTCCCTATCGAAGGGAGCGACTAACCAGCCGACGGGGGGGTGGTCTGGGAGAGGGAAGGGCCGATGACGTTAGATGGTACATTGTGTTTCTGCCATTTGAAAAAAGTGACTCTTGTAGTTCTCTGACAAAATCAAAACTAACTTCAGACACTTTTAAAGCAACGGTGTGTAACCTCCATGGTTGACAAACCACTTTTCCCGACTGCATCATCTATAATTTAGAGGTTTTAATTATGGACTTACAGTAATTATTTTTCCAAAATTCATATTGCAGCATTTTGAAATGAACTCCCACAGAATGGATCCGATTTTAATTTCTTATAATTAATAACTTATATTAATTATCATGAATTAATAATAGTTTCTTAATTTTGCAATAAGTCATATGATATGTTGACATGCTGCAAACCATCATTACTGATCCAGCTAGCTGCCATGTGCAGGCAGGATGTCACTCCGGAGGTCTTGGATGGTTCAAATGTTTCAGCTCGTCCAATAAAGTGAGAAACTCCAAGCCAGGATGACGTTGAACAGATGTTTCTTCTGAGCTTCGTCTCCAGTGATTAAACTGCCAACATCTCTGAAGCAGGAAAAGAGTTGAGAGATGATCTGGATATATAGTCACTTATTGATCCAACAGACAAAACTATAGTGGTCCGATTGAAAAGACAGGAGCAGGAAAGGCATCTAGGACTGGACCATGGTCTGGAGGTCTGGGGGTGTAGGGTTAGACCATGGTCTGGAGGTATGGGGGTGCAGGACTGGACCATGGCCTGGAGGTATGGGGGTGTAGGGTTAGACCACAGTCTGGAGGTCTGGGGGTATAGGACTGGACCATGGTCTGGAGGTCTCGGGGTGCAGGACTGGACCATGGTCTGGAGGTCTCGGGGTGCAGGACTGGACCACGTCTGGGTGTAGGACAGGTGTGCGTCCAGATGGCTGAAGCGTTTGTTGGACCTTGAGGCGGTGGAAGGCAATCGGGTCAGAACCTGATGAACTCTTCACCTTCCGCTCAGCAGGGATCCTGACAGCCGACACACATGAACCCAGAGATTCGTTCCACCAAAACGGCTCGGCTCGGCAGATCAAGGACCGTCTGCTCTCGCTGATCAAAAGAGCCGCCACAGATGAAAACAGGCTTTGATCCGACCCGGGAAACGACACCAGAGAGGCTATTACCAAACATTTGCAAGCCAAAACATGGCAATTAATCTGCCAGGGGGACGTAGCAGCCATATTAACGAGGCTGTGATTGGTCTGGAGGACACTGAGGGCTTAGACATGAGAGTCGAGGGCTGGGAGGGCAAATGGCTGCCTTCAAAATAAAAGTCTTCTTTTCTTCCTTTCAGAAGAACAAGATGCCCTCAGACCTTCTGGACCAACTGGTGTGTGAATTCAATGCAAAACTTTATTGTCCTGTAATTTGGTGTGTTTGACTGATTCAGTGTCCCAATTACCAGGACCTCCATCTGCATGTGTGTGTGTGTGTGTGTGTGTGTGTGTGTGTGTGTGTGTGTGTGTGTGTGTGTGTGTGTGTGTGTGTGTGTGTGTGTGTGTTGACAGCCTGGCCTCCTTCCACAGGATCAATGTAAATGGATGCGTCTTACTGGTGACAGATGCTACAGCGACTCTTCTTCTGCCAGAACCATGGAGTCCTCCAGCTCAGCAGAAACTCCTCAATCTGCTCCTCCGGCACCTCCTCCTGCATCATCTTCTCCTCCTGCTTCATCTTCTCCTCCTGCTACATATTCTCCTCCTGCTTCATCTTCTCCTCCTGCTACATATTCTCCTCCTGGTTCATCTTCTCCTCCTGCTACATCTTCTCCTCCTGCTTCATCTTCTCCTTCTGCTTCATCTTCTCCTCCTGCTTCATCTTCTCCTCCTGCTTCATCTTCTCCTCCTGCCTCATCTTCTCCTCATGCTACATCTTCTCCTCCTGCTTCATCTTCTCCTTCTGCTTCATCTTCTCCTCCTGCTTCATCTTCTCCTCATGCTACATCTTCTCCTCCTGCTTCATCTTCTCCTCCTGCTCCTCCCACGACGGATGAATTCTCAAATGGGAGCTACAAGGAGTACAAGACCTCCACAGCAGGAGAACAGGAGGTTCTCAAACATCTTCATGTCTCGGAGTAGTAACATGTTGGGGTCTCATGTGAGACAGAAATCTCACGTCCAGAAGAAGAAGAAGAAATTGATATGGTGTGATGGTATGAAAGGTCGTTTGCTAATTGTTACCTTATAAATCATATTAATGTAGATGTAATATATATTTAGCGTAATGATCCATGACAGGAGGTTTTATTTCATATCCAGTGAGATCATCTGACTAAAGATGTCCTGAAATAACGTGAATCCGTCTGAGTACAAGATTCAGTTACTGGCCAAGGTTGTCCAATCCTACAGATGGCTTTGAAACCCAAAGCTGTGTGTGTGTTCGTGTGTGTGTGTGTGTGTGTGTGTGTGTGTGTGTGTGTGTGTGTGTGTGTACGATTGATGGTTTTGTCTGAAGCTGCATCAATATCAACACTGCTGAACATATCAGTCTGGTCCGGTCTGCTCCGGTGTGGTCCAGTCTGGTCTGGTCTGGTCTAGTCTGGTATGGTGTGGTGTGGTGTAGTGTGGTGTGGTCTGGTCCGGTCTGGTCCAGTGTGGTCCAGTCTGGTCTGGTCTGGTCTAGTCTGGTGTGATCTGGTCTGGTGTGGTCTGGTCTGGTCCGGTGTGGTCCAGTCTGGTCTGGTATGGTCTAGTCTGGTGTCCTCCAGAACTTTCTTCTTGTCAGGGTGAATTGAGAACATCCTGGGACACTAAAACTCTCCACTGAAACCAGGAGACTAAAGGTATTGATATGGAGCTGATGCATGGATTACCTGCTGTGGGAATTGAACCTGTGACTTCTGGGTTACAGGACCTTCCAGGAATGTTTACAACCAAGTCATTTAGTCTCAGATCGTCTTAGGCTCGTATTTTCTTACATAAAGTCTCTGCTGTTTCCAATGCAGAACGAGGCGGGTCGCTGCACTAGCATGAAGACACTTGAGTCAACAAAGTCTTTCAAACCAGTTGATTGGTGAACAGACGAGGTTGATCCAGTAACAGTGGATCTCTATGGATCTCTGAAATTACCTGCAGAGAGTCTTCTGTCAGTGCAGCGAGATAACTGATTGGAAATGTCCTGAAGGTCAGTACGTCTGGATATGAGATTAAATGACTTGCCAACATTGTGTGTGTGTGTGTGTGTGTGTGTGTGTGTGTGTTCGTGTGTGTGTGCACGAGACAGCCTTTGGCATTGTGTATGGCTCCCAATCAGAGCATGCACGAGGGTATAAAGATCATTTCACACCATGAGAGCAGAATCTAAGCAGCCGGCAGTAAAAGGTCTTTGAACGCAGTAAAACCCAGAGCAGAATTACGCACAGATGTGACTTACACAACGTTACCACCGTTGCCCTGACAGATGTCAACTCAGCCAAACCCAGAGACACAAATCTGCCACCACGCTGCAAAAAATCACTTAGTCTCAATCTTTCTTTTTTTAAAACTAGTGAAAAAATCTGCCAGTTGGGTGAGAAAATTCATCTTGTTTCCAACACAAAGATTTTCTTGAATCTTCTTCTTCTATTATTTTAAATCTGCTGAACAGATTGATGAGATCTGACTGCAAGAGGTTTTCCTTTAAGGCTGATTATGAGAATAAATGGATGGAAGATGGACATTTTTTGCAGTGTATTATTTTGTGTATAAAAAATCCCATGCTGTTTCACTTTTTAAGTATTTTCTAGGAACAAGTGACAAACTAATGTCATCTGATTCCAGAAAATTCTGTTTGCATTGGAAACAAGTGAAAGTATCTCGCCTCATGGCATCGTGTTTCCTAGCTGGTAAAATACGATTCTTAGGTTTAATTGTAAATGAAATAATGTTCAGATGGAAACATCCAAACATCCAAAGGGAAGTGAAGTATTTCACTGCTGTAGGATCTCCAGAGCAGATGACATGAATTACTCCGTTTCCTCCTCGTCCCTCGCCGGCTCCGGGCCTCGTACGTATGGATGTATGTATATATAAATATCTCTTTCCGTTTCGTTCTCTTTCCTTTAAAACTGTATTTGATGTGATTCTCCCCGACGACTGCCAGCGGTTTCACCCCAACCAGTCACGCGAGTCTGGAAAACTTCCAAGTCACCCAGTTATGGAGGCAATCAGCTTCTTTGATCGCGAGGAGCTAATCAAAGATCTGCTCAGCTTCATTTGTCAGAGTGACAAGGACGGGAAGGCTGGCCTGCACTGCAAGAAATGCCATCTGACAAAGAGATTTAGTCACATATTCCCTCTGTTAAAACAACTGAGACAGTTCTGCAAAAGGGAAGAGACAGTTCCACTTTCCACTAAATATGTGTTTTTTAACCAGCAACATAATCTTTAAAATCTTTGAAATCAGTTTTTTCTTACAAAAAGTGAAAATATCTTGATGGATGGATATTTTTTTATAGTGTGGTCACATCTGAAGAAGAATTCTGCCATGTGGGGAGATCCCACTTGGTCCAATGCAGTTTCACTTGTATCATGAATTTTCTGTGTTGAAGCATCAAGTTGCATTGAAAACTAGTGGATTTATCTCAGATTATTTCAGTCATTTTAAGAGCATTTTTAAGACTCAAGCTATTTTTTGCAGCGTGGAGGTTCTGGCTGTATGTAGGTCCTGCGTCTGTTGATATTGGCTGTGGCTGCAGATCTGCTCTCAATCACACTGTGGAGACATTGTAGTGCACGTTAACCTACAGACGTGCACGTTAACCTCCTCATCATCACGTATGGCCGTGGAAAGGGTTAGGTTACTCAGAGCATGATGTCATCCTCTGGTTGGAAAACTGGGTTAAACACACCCAGAGTGGATTTCCTCCCTGCACTATAAAAACATTTTACATTTCAGCTGACAGTCTGATCCAGACCCGTCTGTCTTTCTCCTTCTCTAGTTTCGGGAAATAGAGGCTGTACTGATCCAGGATCAGTCTGTTAGTCAGTAATGTGTCAGTAGAACCAGTTGACTGTCTGAACCAGGTTGTTGTGGTGTGTCTGTAGATCCTCCAGTAACGTTCTCAGTAAAAGTGATCAGTGTGATCAGGTAGATGTGTCTCCAAATGTAGGTTACTGTGACTCAGTAAACTGTCTTGTCTTTAGCCCTAGTCTCTACTCCAAAACACTCTGAGTTGGAGCTGGAGAAGAGTCAGCTAGTTCACCTGGAACTAACTGGTAGCTAGCTAACTAGTTACTGTTAACATGGGACTACTAGACACTGCTAACGCTAGCTGCTACTAGATAGTTTGCTAGCTAACTAGCCAGAAGTCTAGTTTAGTTACTGTTAACATGGGAGTACTAGCCACTGCTAACGCTAGCTTCTATTAGCTACGTTAGCTAGTGTGCTAATCAGATGTGCTAACAACAAGACAGTGATGGTTAGCTGACCAGATACTATGGTTAGCTAGCTAACAAGCTACATGATCTAAACACTAAATCAATCAGATGGATCAGTGATGAAATGATCAATTCAGTAGAAACAGACAGAAATTAACCATGAAGATTCAATTCTGTTGAGACAGAAACACAATCAGTTGTTCAGAGAGCTGAAGACCTCCAACATGGCCTGACGTGAAATTATTTCATTTATTTGGCAGATTTTTAACAAGTTTGTAAGACTCAACACTAAATTATTTTTGCATCATGTGTGACACGTGGCTGTCCAACCAGATCCAGCCTCATTCCTCTCTCAGATCAGTGATGGTTTGACAGGCCAGTTAGTAACATGGGGAATGAGTCCTTTATAAAGTCCTTGGCTGAATGATCAGACTGATGACGGCGGTCTGGTCGATCCAGTCTAATGAAGACCGGGATCAGGAGGTGAGGCCGGTCGCCGGGCATCTGAACGGACAAGCCAATTCCACCGTCTCATCATCCAGGCTTTAATGGAGAACAAGGAGGCCGGTCATTATCAGTTTAAATGACTTACGATGGAGTGAGGACCCGTGTGGGGCCTGCAGTGGAGGAGTGTGTGTGTGTGTGTGTGTGTGTGTGTGTGTTGGAGGTGAATTGGTATGCAGTACAAGTAGACGACGATGACAAACCAGCGTTCATATGTTGAACTGGGAGAGACAGAGACATATTATTATATTATTATTATTATTATATATTATTATAGTTATTATCCATTTTTATAGATATTGATGATTGTATAGTTTATGTTTTCATAATTACATAAATACATAATTACATAAATAAACATCTCAATATGTTTTGAATGTTTAAACTGTTGTTGAAAATCGACATTTTCTATATTGCTGTGGCTGAAGAACATGAAGAGAAAGATAATCCTGTTAGTTAGTGGAAATGTTTCTAGTGGGAAGCGACTGTGACGTCCAGGCTGCATGTAAACGGGGTCGTCGACCCAAGTGGCTTCAAATGCATTTTGGGATTGTGTCGGAGGCTTCAGCATGCCGCCGTCCTCCTGCAGGTCCTCCTCCTGCAGGTCCTCCTCCTGCAGGCCGTCCTCCTGCAGGCCGTCCTCCTGCAGGTCCTCCTCCTGCAGGTCCTCCTCCTGCAGGTCCTCCTCCTGCAGGCCGTCCTCCTGCAGGTCCTCCTCCTGCAGGTCCTCCTCCTGCAGGCCGTCCTCCTGCACATCTCTTCCAACAGCATCTCTAAACATCAGGTCGTATTAATGAAACAGTAATTGGTCTTGTTCCTTCAAGATCTTTTCAGAGCCGAGTGATTAGAAACGGCGTCTGGCGGTGAGAACGCATCAGAAACTGTTGCCAACTACAATTGAAATAGTCATCATGTTGAGGAGCCCCGGGGAGGACGAGCAGATGAAACCACCGGCAGCATGTCACAACAGGAAGCAGAGATTAATGTTGACGCATCACAGACACAACAACACTCACATCCCATACCTTGAAATGAAACTGTCACTTTCACCCATCAAGACCCATGGGCCGTGGTGATTGGTTGGGTATTTCTCAGAGGGTGGTTAAGGTTAGAGGTTAAAGGGTAATTCCGGGATTTTTCAACCTGGCCTCTATGTCCACAAAATCGCTTTTCATACCTTTAAGTAGATCCCAAAAGTTTCGGAGTTGCTCCGGTAGATCGGCTCAACCGGCAGTCGCGTAACGGCGGCTCAAGGCTCCAATGTAATCAAGGGCATGTACAGGCGGTCAAAGTACGTCCACTACAAGTCTTGATTTTGCCACTGACAGGCTCAGATTGTTATTCGTGTGTCTGACAACATTACTGAAAGGATCACTACAGAAATAGACCGTTTTTAACAACAACTCTGAACTCTGAACGCTCAACTCTGACAAAGCTGTTATATGAAAGCAAGAGGATTCACTCTATCCGACAACGAGTGAATCCTCTTGCTTTCACGATCCCCGAGTTCAGAGCTGTTGTTAAAAAAGGTCTATTTCTGTAGCGATCCTTTCAGTAATGTTGGGATCTACTTAAAGGTATGAAAAGCGATTTTGTGGACATAGAGGCCAGGTTGAAAAATCTCGGAATTACCCTTTAATGTTGGCGTCGGGGGGGTTTGGTAAATATTAGTGGTTATGTTCAGAAATGAAGTGAAGATATTGTAGAGAAGACATTGATGACATCCACCATCACTGCAGCGCCACCTGTAGCGAGACTCGTCTGGACCAACAAAAGACCTGCAGCTCCCATCAAAAACCACCTCAGGCCATCAACCTGCCCGCTGTGTGTAAGGGATCAGAGCTTTGACCTGGATCCACCTGGTGGTCCACCCGGTCCAGGTACAATATCTGATGACAATTAACATGAAATCAGACCTCTCAGATCGCATCTCAGACCGTTAGTTCATGTCGAGGTGGTTCAACGCCAAACGCCTAAGAGAAACCACCTGGGTGATCCTGCTGGGGAGATCCTGGAGATCCTGAATCAGAGATGTTGATGACTATCGTGATCATCTCTGATTCAACCTGCAGCTGCGTGACCGGACGAACTCAGAAAGCCGCCCAGCAGGTTGTACACAGGATGCAGCGATAACACACACATGCAACCAATCAGTTTAGTGAACTCAGTGTTGCACCACCCTGCATATCAGATCCTCAGGTTAACTCAGTGTGGTGTACTTCCACTTTTCAATCTGTTTCAAGTGTTTCATTCCAAACCAGATCTGGAGAGGATCCATGACTGTGATCAATCTGTCAACCAACTTGGAGCATTTCACCATCAACAAACCACATTACTGTAGAGTCCTCAGTATAACTCCACCTCTACCAGCCTCTACCAGCCTCTATTGGGGCAGGAAGCAACGGGGCTGATGGGAAATGTAGTCTTAATGTGGAGAAACACTAGTAGCAATACCACTGGTGATAGAAGCTACCAGTGGTCTAGTCTCCTGGTTTACAGTCATTAGACCAGGTAGAGGTAGTGATGTCATGATGATGTACTAATGTTTAAAATCATAAATATAGCACCTTTAAGTTTTCTACTATCTTTCAAATAATAAAGTAATTGTTTGATTTATTGATGTATTTATTTATGTTCCCTCTTTAACCCGCCGCCCTGCTGCAGGTCTACCAGACCCCCCCCCCCCCCCCCCCACCCTTGAGCGACACCCCATTTCAGAGCGGTGACATCCCATCTGAAGCTGCTGTATGCTAACTGCCTGGGACAACCAGACATGACCTTCTCTCAGTTTAACCTCTGACCCCTCGACTTTCATTATAGACACTGACCTCCAGTGTGACTGGCGGTGGGGGGGTGGGGGGGGGGGGTCTATGGGCCGTCAGGAGGAGCAACACAAGGGTGACTACCCAATTAAGCCCGGTGTGCCCTTGTCTGCAGCTTCAATGGAAATTGCCTCCATCTGTGCAGCGGCCATGTTGAGACGTGTGACATCGCCGGCCAGACAGCCATGACAGCTGGTCGAGCAACGCAGTCGCTCCCAGCTGGGTTGTAAAACTCAACGTGTTAGATTTCCTGTGACGAGGAATGAAGTCCCAATTTGGGAGTGTCATGTCCGTGACACGTCCCAGACAGCGGTGAAGCAGGAGGTGGAGGATCTACTGGGTCAGGATGGATGTGGAGCTTTTTCACTAATTTTGACTAGTTGCAATTCTAATTAAAGATATCTACAACTCAATTCTCACTAGTCAAAATGTTAATTATTGATATCAACAATTCAATTCTTACTAGTGGCAATGTTCATTGTAGATATCTACAATTGTTCTTACATTACAGATATCATGAATGGAATTCTAGAGATCTAAAATTAAATTATTGATATGTCGGCTTGGAATTGTATCTAGTAAGAATGCAATTGTTGATATCTACGATTGCTATTACCGCTACTGATTCGCCAAAGGAAGCTTCAGTTTGTTCCTGTTCCAAACACACCGACACTGACAGAACACATCCAGGCTGCTGGAAAACAGTTAACTAAGACTAGTCTCAGTAACACCATGCAGTTGATCCATTAGTAGATTAATACCTGGTGTTGATCACTGAGGATCCAGTGAAATGAACAAAGGAAAGTGAGCAGAATAACGACTACAAGTTCCTGGTTACTTTTTAGTTTTAGTCTTTTGAAACTTTTTAAATGATGTCCTTCGTTGTTCCTCCTGTCCTGAGGTCACTCATACTGGGCAGCCTTCTGATTGGCTACACTGCAAAAATGATCCATCTGATCAAGTCATTTAATCTAGGATCGAGTCTTAAAATGGAATTGTTCTTCAAAACAAGTGAAAACAGGTGAATGGGGTGAGATCTCTCCACTACTTTCACTTGGGATCCAGATTCAGCTTCAACTCCAGATCACCAACATCACAAGCTGCCAATAGTAAAGAGGTCAAGGGTCAGAGGCCACGGCACCCTGACTATAGAGAGAACAAATACTCCTGTTACCCCAGAAGTAGGACCTGAGGAGAGAAGGTCTATATTATGTTTCAGGTGACACCACCGTCTTCCTGAGTTACGGCCGACCTCCGGAGACTTCCATTAATCAATGGCAAACAAAGACGGCACAATTTACGACCCCGCCGCCTCCGTCTGAAAGCCACGTCTTCTTCTTTCTCTTCCCGAGATCCTCAGGGAGCTCAGGGCGACAAATCAAACCCAACATGCAGCTTGACGGCGGCGTGAGGAACTGACAGCGGCGGGGGGCGGAGTCAAGAGGTCAACAGGCATCCATGAAAATCATCATCTGTAGGCAGAGAAGACAGATGAGCCTCCCAGGTTTCATCTGAACGGTGCAAGTACGATTCCTACGGTCTCAACGACGTCGTTTATCTTTTCAACGGCTCATCATGGAGAACATCTCAGCTCCGAAGGATCAAACGTCTTGTTCTCAAGACAAAACTACAAAACCCAAAGCTGGTTTATTCTTCAGCGTTCAGCACCATGACGTCTTGTTAGGTTTGAACTCTTCTGGACGGTTCTGCTCTAGCTAGCTAGCTTACTGCCCTGCGTGGTGCAGAGACCTGTCCATGTTGCTAAGGCTGCTAAAGGTAATAGATTACTTTAAGTAATTTAGTATTGGGTCTTCATCAAGTGCCAATGATGTGACTTAAGTTTCACTGGCATCTTCATGTTTTTATTTTATATTATTATTATGTTTTTATTTATTACGTATACGTACTCCATCGTTACTGCAGGTTACTCAACACAACAGGGAGAGAGAGAGAGAGAGAGAGAGAGAGAGAGAGAGAGAGAGAGAGAGAGAGAGAGAGTGATCAGGTCAGCCTTGGTCTTCAAAGCTCAGTTCTTGTTAGTTCTTGGCAGCCTGAAGGCTCATGAATGTATTTATTCCCTCCCTCCGCCCGCCGACTTCTGCATGAACACCGGACCAACACCAACGCCGCCAAACAGGTCAGCCCACATCTGGGAGGAGGAGGAGGAGGAGGAGGAGGAGGAGGAGGAGGAGGAGGAGAGTCGGGGTGACCGGGGGTCGTCTCGGCTTCCTGGCCTCCTGATCAGAACCAGACGGGACCCGGCGCTGCTGAAGAACGAGAAGCAGAAGCAGCTCTGGGATCAGCAGCCAGTTCATGAATGATCAGGTTATTGGAATGTGATCTCAGCTCTCTGGCTCCCTAGTTGATCTGGTGATCTAGTTGATCACCTTCATCTCCTCTGTGGAGAGTAACGTTAGCTAACATAGCTTATGGCATATTACATACATACTATATCTATATATATATATGACTATATATGACTTTTAAATGTGTCTTTATCATTTTATTTTTGTGTCCATGTTGTAATGCAGTTCCTTGGTTGACCACAGGGGTCAACAATATTGGGTCTTGAAGCTGCTCAGAGTACAATTTTAGTCTGAAGTGCATCAAATTTCTGAGAGTGACAAATTCAATCTCACCTTGAGATTGAGGGACTTTCACAACCTTGAAACCTGTTAAACCCTGTTGGATAATCTCAAACACACGTCCTCTTCCTGCTGTGCAGATGGATGGTTGTACCCAGTGGTGGCGCTGTGGAGGCGCCTGGTCCGGTTTGTTCCCTCCGTCTGATCAGACCTCACGGTGTCTGGTGGTGTCTGGTGTAACAACCAATCATGTCCACAGCAGATTAACGTCCTGTCTCTGAGGCTGAAGCAGACAGGAGATCAGTTACATCACATCTGTGTTCCTTTACTGAGTTTTACTAAATCCATTCTGCTGGATTATAACATATTTCCAGAGATGAATAGCAGCTATGTTGAGGTCTTTTTTTCTTTATGAACTTGGTCGTTTGTTTCTGTCAATCATGTCTTCATGGAAAGCTGCTCCAGGATCAGGAGAGTCAGATGAGCTGGTAGGTTTGGTTTAAAGTGACAATCTTCAAGTTCCCAATCCAGCTTCCATCTTCATCTCTCAGCCTCACTGTAGTGTTCCTCACTGTGGTGTCCTTCACTGTGATGTTCCTCACTGCTCTTCCCAGAGATCACCTGTCAATCAAACAGTGTGTCCAGTACCTTGGATTTCCTGTTGATGGAGTTTGAGTTCCTGTAGGTGGCGCTCTTTTCTCTGTGTGTTCAGCCACGGTGGCTATCGCTGCTCATGCTAACTACCCAGTTCTTCTTCTGTTCAGACGCATCACTTCCTGTCTCCAGAGGGTTTCTCCTGGTAAAGACCTACCTGACACCGGGTGTTGAGAGCAGCAGATGGAGAAGCTTCATGATGGTTGAGGTTGATGATGTTGAGGTCCAGAGATCAGAGAGAGGAGAGGATTCAGAGGATGATTTCTTTAAATATTGATCTGACTCTTTTTACAGGACAGTAAAAGTCCTCGGTTGACTGAGAGACTTTAACTGGATCCAGAATGATTAACCTCAGCTGGTGGTTTACTGGTTTACTGGTTTACTGGTTTACAGTATTGTGTTGGAATACAATACCCCCCCCCCCCCCCCCCCCCCCCCCTGCTGAGCTGTTAGAAGACAACTGACCCTTTGAATGCTGATAAATCTCTTTCTATATTGCACTGACTGACAATCTGCCGTTCCCCCCTTATAGACCTGAACCATCATGAAGACCTTCTGCCCTCCAGGATCATTATAGAAATATATTTAGTAAAAATACAATAAAATACACAAACCATCTGACGCCTCTCCTCCAGATGACCCTGACCCCCCGCAATAATAACTAGATAGAAAACAAATAAATAAATGTATTAAAAAATAAATTTAAAAAAAACTATAATGAAAATACAATAAATAAGCTAATTCCCAGTAGTCCCAAAACTACTACTAGTACTACTACTACTACTACTACTACTAGTACTACTACTACTACTGCTACTGATAATAATAATAATAGTAATAAACTTCGCACTCATCATAAAAATCATAAAATAAATGAAAACAAGAAAGACCAAATTAAACAACAATAGAGGTGAAAATAAAATCAGAGTAAAACTAAAAAACTAAAAGGATTTAAACTCCCCCCCCCCCCCCCCCCACATCGCCTCCTGCAGACCTGCACTGCAGCCTCCCAGCGGGGGGTGAGGGGGGGGGGGGGGTGAGGCGGGACTAGTAGTACTTTTGGGCCCTTGGCCATTCACATGCATGGAACACTTTTTCATTACAACCCCAATAACCCCCCCCCCCCCCCCCCGCCCAGCAGGACCCCTGCTCTGCTTTCCATCTGCTGTCCGAGTCTCAGCCGGCAGCTCTGCATTAGCAAGTCAATGAAAGCCAAATGACCCCCCTCCTCTTCCTCCCCCTCTTCCTCCTCCTCTTCCTCTCCTTGCCCTCCCCCCTTCAGCTGGCGAGAGACTCTGGGTGGGAGAATAGAATCAGAATCTGAAATAAATCTGAACGTTTAAAAGAGTTTCTGCTCCTCTGATCCGTTTAAATAAACACAGTTGTTTTATTATTTATTATGATATTTATTATTTACAGTTATTTTTATTTATTAACCGTCTTATTTATTTGTGATGAGTCCAGAACTGGTCAGTCGTATCACTTCACCCGTCTGGTTCAGCAGCTTCCTGGGAGCATCAGTGACTTACGAGTTTGTCTTTCTGAAACCTGCAGACATCCGGGATGAAAACTCTAGAAATCAGTCTGTTACAGTACCTGGACCACTGACCCAGGATCACCACTCACCCAGGATCACCACTCACCCAGGATCACCACTCACCCAGGATCACCACTCACCCAGGATCACCACTCACCCAGGATCACCACTCACCCAGGATCACCACTGACCCAGGATCACCACTCACCCAGGATCACCACTCACCCAGGATCACCACTGACCCAGGATCACCACTCACCCAGGATCACCACTGACCCAGGATCACCACTCACCCAGGATCACCACTCACCCAGGATCACCACTCACCCAGGATCACCACTCACCCAGGATCACCACTGACCCAGGATCACCACTCACCCAGGATCACCACTCACCCAGGATCACCACTCACCCAGGATCACCACTCACCCAGGATCTTCTAAATAGTTTTCATTTTATTTAACTAATATTGTGATTTAAACCTGCAGGAGATTCTCCAGATTATCCTTCAACTAATACCCAGGGGGAAGGGTGTCAAAATGAATCTGCTACCTGGTTAATCTGCTACCTGGTTAATCTGCTACCTGGTTAATCTGCTACCTGGTTAATCTGCTACCTGGTTAATCTGCTAACTGGTTAATCTGCTACCTGGTTAATACCTGAAGTCTCCAACCTGGCGTGATTGGAGGAAGGGAGGAAGTAAACGATCTGTGATTGACGAGGAGAGAGTTGATGTTTGATCGCTCCAGCATGCAACTTTCATCACTCCCTCATGTCATTTGCATCACGGTGGCGATGCCCGGAGGAGTGTGTGTGTGTGTGTGTGTGTGTGTGTGTGTGTGTGTGTGTGTGTGTGTGTGTGTGGCATTCTGCCAGCTGACGACAGCCACTAACGTGTGCAGACAGGCAGGAAGCTGAGAGATGGAGGGGGCGGGGCTCCAGACTGGTGTGATGAGACGCAGGGCCAAGGCAGAGGCTGTGGGAGGAGCTGGGGGTTGAAGTGCCTTGCTCAAGGGCCTCTCACTTTCCCAACCCTCATTTTCCTAGCCAGCCTGGGGATTTGAACCAGCAACCTTCCAGTCACGAGCCTGCCTCTCTGACCTCTGACCTCTGACCTGACATGAGTTTGTTCCAAAGAGTTCACTTTCACTTCTGAGAGGAAACAGAAAAGCCTCGGGCGCTCTCTCTCTCTCTCTCTCCATCTCTCTCTCTCTCTCTCTCTCTCTCTCTCTCCATCTCTCTCTCTCTCTCTCTCTCTGTCTCTCTCTGTCTCTCTCTCTCTCTTCTCTCTCTCTCTCTCTCTCTCTCTCTCTCTCTCTCTCTCTCTCTGTCTCTCTCTGTCTCTCTCTCTCTCTCTGTCTCTGTCTCTCTCTCTCTCTGTCTCTCTCTCTCTCTCTGTCTCTCTCTGTCTCTCTCTCTCTCTGTCTCTCTCTCTCTCTCTCTCTGTCTCTCTCTCTCTCTCTCTCTCTCTGTCTCTCTCTCTCTCTCTCTCTGTCTCTCTCTCTCTCTCTCTCTCTCTGTCTCTCTCTCTCTCTCTCTCCATCTCTTTCTCTCTCTCTCTCTCTCTCCATCTCTCTCTCTCTCTCTCTCATCTCTTTCTCTCTCTCTCTCTCTCTCTCTCTCCATCTCTCTCTCTCCCTCTCTCTCTCGCTCTCTCTCTCCTCTCTCTCTCTCTCTCTCTATCTCCATCTCTCTCTCTCTCTCTCTCCATCTCTCTCTCTCTCTCTCTCTCTCTCTCTCTCTCTCTCTCTCTCTCTCTCTCTCTCTCTCTCTCCATCTCTCTCTCTCTCTCTCTCCATCTCTCTCTCTCTCTCTCTCTCCATCTCTCTCTCTCCATCTCTCTCTCTCTCTCTCTCTCCATCTCTTCTCTCTCTCTCTCTCTCGCTCGCTCTCTCTCTCCATCTCTCTCTCTCTCTCTCTCTCTCTCTCTCTCTCTCTCCATCTCTCTCTCTCTCTCATGAACAGACGAAGGGAGTTTGTGCCAGGTGGGTCTGAACTGTGATCCTCACAATAAAGAGGAAGGTCGTAGGAGATCAGGTGGGCGGAGCCATGGGAGAGGATCCCTCTGATCACCAGACCGAGGCAGAACCTCAGATGGAGAAAAATGAAACAACGACCATCCTAACCATTTAGAGCTGTACTAACTAACCAACCAACCAACTAACTAACTGACTGACTAACAAACTAACTAACTAACTGACTAACTAACCAACTAACTGACGGACTAACTAACTAACTAACCAACCAACTAACTGACTAACCAACTAACTGACTGACTAACTAACTGACTAACTAACTGACTAACTAACTGACTGAGTGACTGACTAACTAACTAACTAACTGACTAACTAACTGACTGACTGTGTTTCTCTTTTGAAAACCTGATTCATTGCTGGATATCAGATGAACTGTTAGGATACAGTAGACATGTTTTACTGCCTGTCCTGTTCTAACCGTGTAGTTGGGTTGGTTCTGGCTGAATCCAGTTAGTTGGGTTGGTTCTGGGTGAATCTAGTTAGTTGGGTTGGTTCTGGCTGAATCTAGTTAGTTGGGTTGGTTCTGACCGGAGGAGTCCTGCTGACGGCAGAGAGAGGAAACCATCCAGAAACTCTGCAGGAGGAAATAAGAGCAATGAGGCCTGAAGTCCCACGACATGAAGTCAGGACAGCACTGTAATTATGTGTGTGTGTGTGTGTGTGTGTGTGTGTGTGTGTGTGTGTGTGTGTGTGTGTGTGTGTGTGTGTGTGTGTGTGTGTGTGTGTGAATGGTTTCCAGACTGAGTCCATTAGCTGAGAGGTCTTTTATCCTGCCTCCACCAACATTTCTCAGAGGCAGAGCTGCTCTGGAAGCAGTGATCTGATTGGTTGAGTTAAACTCCAGTGGGCGGAGCCAAATAACCACAGTTTGTTTTGGCTAGGTTACATTAGACTGAAGCCCAGTAAAGAGAGGAGCTAGCTAACATTAGCACTCTGCTACTAACTGAAGTTATCTAGGTTAGCTAGTTAGCCTGATGACTTCCAGCATCATGGATAAATGAAACTACATTACATTAAAACACAAATACAGACATTACATTTATATTTTTCATTTCCTTCTTTACCATTCCAAGTGTGGTTATTTGGCTCCGCCCACTGAGGTTTAACTCAACCAATGAGATTAAGATGTTTGTAGAACTCTCCGATCTGATCCTCCAGCCAAACACACTAAACTGACTCCTAACAGCAGGGTGTGTGTGTGTGTGTGTGTGTGTGTGTGTGTGTGTGTGTGTGTGTGTGTGTGTGGACATGTTTAGTGAGGTTAAAGCTGTAGCCCACCTCCTCCCTAACCTCCTCCTTCATCCATGGAGGTTTAATTAAGAGGAGCAGTCTGGCGTGGAGTGGCCACCCAGCCACCCACTGTGACACCCAGGAGGGTGACGAGGCCAGGAGGAGGGAGGTGGGGGGAGGGGGAAGGGAGGTGGGGGGAGGGGGGGGGGGAGGGGGGGAAGGGAGGTGGGGGGAGGGACGGATTAAAGTAGTAATCCTTTTCAACATTTCCATCTAAACCTCTCTGATCTCTGCCCAGTCACACCAACACCTGACCCGGGAAGAACCGGCTCTCTACCGGGTGATCTCTGGGAAGAGCAGTGAGGAACACTACAGTGAAGGATACCACAGTGAAGAACACCACAGTGAGGAACACCACAGTGAAGGATACCACAGTGAAGAACACCACAGTGAGGAACACTACAGTGAAGAACACCACAGTGAGGAACACCACAGTGAAGAACACCACAGTGAAGAACACTACAGTGAGGAACACTACAGTGAAGAACACCACAGTGAAGAACACCACAGTGAAGGACACCACAGTGAAGGACACCACAGTGAGGAACACCACAGTGAAGAACACCACAGTGAAGAACACCACAGTGAGGAACACCACAGTGAAGGATACCACAGTGAAGAACACCACAGTGAGGAACACTACAGTGAAGAACACCACAGTGAGGAACACCACAGTGAAGAACACCACAGTGAAGAACACTACAGTGAAGAACACCACAGTGAAGAACACCACAGTGAAGGACACCACAGTGAAGGACACCACAGTGAGGAACACCACAGTGAAGAACACCACAGTGAAGGACACCACAGTGAAGAACACCACAGTGAAGGACACCACAGTGAAGGACACCACAGTGAAGAACACCACAGTGAAGAACACTACAGTGAAGAACACCACAGTGAAGAACACCACAGTGAAGAACACCACAGTGAGGAACACTACAGTGAAGAACACTACAGTGAGGAACACCACAGTGAGGAACACCACAGTGAAGAACACCACAGTGAAGGACACCACAGTGAGGAACACTACAGTGAAGAACACCACAGTGAAGAACACCACAGTGAAGGACACCACAGTGAAGAACACCACAGTGAAGAACACCACAGTGAAGAACACTACAGTGAAGGACACCACAGTGAAGAACACCACAGTGAAGGACACCACAGTGAGGAACACTACAGTGAAGAACACCACAGTGAAGGACACCACAGTGAAGGACACCACAGTGAAGACGGGGTTCTGGTGTTTCTAACAACCTAATAAATCTTTTACAGATTTCCTCCGTGATGCAAAGCATGATGGGATGTAAACTGTTGAATCATATTTCTATTTTAGATTTTAGATTTTACAGAAATATAACGTAGATAATCTATAATTCTAATATGTGTTATTGATCTTCACTGATCAGTTTCAGTTTCAGTGTTAAAAGACGTTCCAGATCATTTCCTCCCGGCGCTTCATCCCACCGGATTAATATTTCATAGGTGGAACATCTAATCTCTAAAAACAACAGGATCTGTCTGGGGGGCCGGCTGGGTCGGGGCCCCCGGGGGCCCCATGTATTATTCATCCCCACGACTGTCAGGGAAGATGCAAGGTTGTAGCATCTGAGTAGAAACCTGCTGCTGCTTGCTGGGATATGAAGCAAAGCCTTCTGGGAGCAGGGGCCCGGGCCCCCTGGGGCCCCGGCCCGCGAGGCCGGCGCCAACAGAGCAGCACAGACAGCATGAAAACACCTGCTACAACAACGGCATTTAAAGGGGCAATAAGTAGACTTTTACTGCCCCAGAGCACAAAATGACCATCATGCATCTGACGGGCTGGTGATCAATACCAGTGATCACCGATCACCGGAGCAGTTGCTGGGATCCCTGGGACCCTCTGGTGCAGATTTACCGCTGAACGTTTCTTATTACTGGACCAGTTCCCACATTTCCCTTCCTCTGTTCAGGAGACTCTCCTGGATCGGTCACTCAAGATTTCCCACCAGTGACCAATCAGACACCAGGATCTGATTTGGACCAATAGGGTGAAGCTACGGGACAAGCCCCGCCCCCGACCACACACACACCCTGTCACCACCCTGGAGGTCAGTCATCTCAGAACCCACATCAGGATGTAGAGTGTATGTGTGTGTGTGTGTGTGTGTGTGTGTGTGTGTGTGTGTGTGTGTGTGTGTGTGTGGACAGGAAGCAGGCGCTTGGCGCTTGGCCTGTCTGGCTTCCATGGCCTGATGAGGTGATGAGGAGCTGCAGGTCTGTCTGTCTGTCTGTCTGTCTGTCTCTGTCTGTCTGCCTGTCTGTCTGTCTGCCTGCCTGCCTGCCTGTCTTTCTGTCTCTCTCTCTCTGTCTGTCTGTCTGTCTGTCTGTCTGTCTGTCTGTCTCTCTGCCTGTCTGTCTGTCTGTCTGCCTGCCTGTCTGTCTCTCTCTGTCTCTGTCTGTCTGTCTGCCTGTCTGTCTGTCTGGCTGTCTGTGTTCACCCTGTGATGGACTAGACAATTCAGGGTGTCCCAGTGCATGCTGGGAAAGGCTCCAGCCCCAGTGACCCCCCACAGGGAGGTCAGAGGTCAGGGCCAGCAGCTGGTCGGGTTCAGAGTCTTGCTCAAAGACCCTTCAGCAGGGCGGGTTTGAACCTCCTACAGGAGAAACCCATCGGAGAAGAAGAGAGACCAATTTCTCCACCGACAGTAGATAGACCAGAATGCAATGCAGTAGCAAGATAGACCAGAATGCAATGCAGTAGCAAGATAGACCAGAATGCAATGCAGTAGCAAGATAGGAAACTCTGCTATCGTTCTCTCTCCCCCTACATTTAAAACCCAAAGCTGAAATCAACAAGTTCAGGCAGGTTCTCTGTGGGCGGGTTAGAGGGAGACTAGTAAAGAACTGAAGAACCGAAGAACCGAAGAACAGAAGAACAGAAGAACTGAAGAACAGAAGAACAGAAGAACAGAAGAACAGAAGAACAGAAGAACAGAAGAACTGAAGAACCGAAGAACAGAAGAACTGAAGAACCGAAGAACAGAAGAACTGAAGAACCGAAGAACTGAAGAACTGTTTCAGGTTTCTGATCACTGAGGGGAAATAAAACCTCCTCAGTTATTAATGGATCAAACTGCCTCCAGATGGCGGCCATATTGGAGCCATATTGGAACTGTGTGGCAGAGTCATGTGATCGACCACAACAAACAGATCTGATCCTGACCGGCTGTAGATCACTGAGAGGAGACGGAGGAGGGGAAGGCTTCCTTCCTTCTTTCTTTCTCTCTTTCTTTCTTTTTTCTTTCTTTCTTTCTCTTTTTTTTCTTAGTTTTAATGTTATCATTTAACTTCCTATGGTTGTTATGGTTGTGTGTACATGCTTGCATGTGTCTTTGTATTGTGTGCGTGTGTGTGTGCGTGTGCGTGTGCGTGTGCGTGTGTGTGTGTGTGCGTGTGCGTGTGCGTGTGTGTGTGTGTGTGTGTGTGTGTGAGTGCTTCACTGCAAATTAAATGATTTGAAAAAGGATTATTAGATATTAACAACATGATAATAACTATGATACTTCAACAGAACAACACCAGACTAAGGTCATGTGACCGGATCGTCCTCGCCTCTGAGGCTCTCTCTGACCTATGATGACCTATGATGACCTATGATGACCTATGATGTCACCGCAGGAAACACTGGCTCCTTGTCCTCCGCCGACGGCAGAATAACGTCCTGTCATCGAGGCCTTGAGGAGTCGGTGGAAGGTCGCGGTCGACGCTCTGCTGATATTGGTGTGTCAGTCACAGAGTGGAGAAACTCAGACTGACCTTTGACCCTGAAACTCAACGTTCTAGTTTCATGCTTCTGAACTTCAGATCGGTTCACATGCAGCCAATACTCAACACGGTGATACTTCATTTAAGGTGTTCAGGTGGTTTGGATTTATTGATGATTCGTCTCCATCAGATGAAGATGTTTCAGAAACATGCTGTTCCTTCAGATCCTTCAGATCCTTCAGGTCCTTCAGATCCTTCAGGTCCTTCAGATCCTTCAGATCCTTCAGATCCTTCAGATCCTTCAGATCCTTCAGATCCTTCAGGTCCTTCAGGTCCTTCAGGTCCTTCAGATCCTTCAGATCCTTCAGATCCTTCAGGTCCTTCAGGTCCTTCAGGTCCTTCAGGTCCTTCAGATCCTTCAGATCCTTCAGGTCCTTCAGGTCCTTCAGGTCCTTCAGATCCTTCAGATCCTTCAGATCCTTCAGATCCTTCAGGTCCTTCAGGTCCTTCAGATCCTTCAGATCCTTCAGGTCCTTTATTGTGGTCATGAACCGTGGGAGATACAGGTTTACATCAGATCCACCATGAGGCATTTGGTCCAGTATTGAGTCTCAAACCACTATGTTGAGATGATTCATTTCCCTGATTCCAGTTCAGTGATCTGCCTCATGCCACCCTGCCAGAGGCTTCAGACTGACAGCAGATCAGATTACTGGATCCTGTTTGCAGTGATCCTCCTCTGGTCTGCAGATCCCTCCTCCTGCTGCCTCTCCTCCTCCTCTCTACTCCGTCCTCACCTCCCCTCAACGTCTTCACCTCCTCCCCATCGCCACCTGTCCTCCTCCTCCTCTCATCATGTGGTGACTCAGCAGAGTTATTGAAGCTGTAAACTCTCCATGCAACGTTTCACCAACAACATCTTGTCTCACAGCGTTGAGTTCAATCAACTTGATCATTTCTGCAAAGCTAATATACTGTTCTACTGACACACACACACACACACACACACACACACACACACACACACACACACACACACACACACACACACACACACACACATACACATACACTGCTGGAAGACGTTTAGTGGAAAGGAGAGAGAGAGTTTCCATTGGTCCAGAGAGGTGATTGTATTGATAACTGAACTGAAGACACACCAGGCCAGACACAGACAGACAGACAGACAGACAGACAGACAGGCGGACAGACAGACAGACAGACAGGCGGACAGACAGACAGGCAGACAGGCAGCACTAATAGAAACAGTAACCCCAAGCAGCGATCAGGAATGTCTGGAACGCCGGACCGAGCGCCACGAGCCTTCAGCCTGACGGGAAGGAAAACATGGGAGATAAGACGACCAGCCGGGTCGGACCGCTGGACCGGACCGCCGGGTCGGACCACCGGGTCGGACCGCCGGGTCGGACCGCCGGACCGGACCGCCGGGTCGGACCGCCGGGTCGGCTGGCGTCCACGTCTGGTCCTTTACCTGACGTGTGACGAGAGCATCTGTGTCTGGTGAGCGGTTCAATATCAGCAGTAATATTAGCGTTGTTGGTTCTGAAAACTAAGCCCCGCCTCCACTTCCTGATCACGCAGAGAAGTTCCTCTCTGGAAGGAATCCCACTACTTTGGGAAGACAAGAACATCAGACCTCAGCGCTGTTTGGCTTCCTGATCGATCACAAGAGAGCAAACTGATTGGAACGGAGAAGTAATAGAGTACTATTACTTTTGAGCTGAGTAGCGAGTTCCTGTGATCAGCCTCCATCAGAGGAACCTGATCCTGATCCTGAACCTGATCCCTGCAGGTGACAACTGGAGTCTGTTTAGTCTCCAGAAGACGAACTCAGCCAACTGCTAATAACCAACAGTTGAGAAAACAACTGAGCTCAGAGCCTGCTCTCCCATTCGCTGACCCCGCGACCCCGCGACCCCGCGACCCCGTGACCCCGCCACCCCTTTCAGCAGGTCTCAGAGACAGAGCTGAGACTCTCATTGCATTCTGGGTAACCTAAACAAACAGGCTGCAGGGCGGAGGCAGCGATCGTGAACTTCAACCTGCAGACTCTCTGGAACAATAAAGATTACATGTTTTGAAGTCGAACCAAAGGATAGAAGGGAATCTCTCCTCGGTTGACTGAAGGAGATCTCATGTTTCTCCTGGACACTAAAGATCTCTTCAACACCAAGATGAGACTAAAGGTGTTTTCTCCTGTTTCAACCACATATCAGCTCATGTTCATCTCACTCTCATCACAGCAACAGATCTCCAGATCATCTGGAATAAGAGTCATTTAACTGAATGAGACCATGAGATCAGCGGAAGATCTCAGAGAAACCTCAACACTGTTTCATCTTCCTGTTTCCTCCAGGAGGCCAGCAGCCAGACAGGAGGAGTGATGACCGTTCTAGATGTCACATGGTTGCATCTTAACTGATCTCCTCCTTCTCTCTGTCGTCTCCTCGTTGCTCCTCGGGGGTTTCAGGAGAAACATCTCAGATGGAGGAGATCACAAGATGAGACAGAATTGAGATCCTCTATTTCTTAGGAAGAAAAGACTGGATGATGTTTGATGGTGTGTGTTGACCATGCAGACCAGGATCAGGGGGTTCTGGGGGTTCTGGGGGTTCTGCCTCCTTCTTGTCAACATACAGATTCACCAGCGATCAGGTGGGTGGTCGACTCAACACACTTGGTGTGGCGTCGTTCACACCAACAAACCACTTAGATCAGCGGATGGAAGCCTGGAGGACACTAGGTACCTACACTGTAAAAAAATCCGTCTGGTATCTGGTCTCAGATCAGATCTTTCTTCAATCATCTCACTGGTTCCCACTGCAGTTTCATCTGGTTATTAATGTCTTCAGATCAGTTAAGACCAATACTGGACTCTAGTCCTCCAAACTCTCATCTCTAATATAAACATATCACCACATTAATGACACTTACATATAAACTGAACTAGAACTACTAACTAACTAACTAACTAACTAACTAACTAACTAACTAACTAACTAGTACTGAGGAAGCTCGTTGGATGCTCATCAGGGGTTTGTAATAAAAACATAAACAGCAGCTATTTTTTTGCAGTGCACGTATGATGGGAACAAGCTGTAGAAACACACACACACACGCACATACGCACACGCACACACGCGCACACACACACACACACACTCATCCTCCCACTCACTTATTTGTTCTCTTACTTGTATTTATTCTTTTGGTTGTTCTTGGAGAGTCGAAGTCCAGTTGGTCTCTGTTTCCTCCCTCCTACATGGTTCTGTACCCAGACTGGACCTGGACCTGGACCTGGACCTGGACCTGGACCTGGACCTGGACCTGGACCTGGACCTGGACCTGGACCTGGACCTGGACCGGTCCCCCCAGGAGGCGACCAGGGGGAGGAGACTCCACTGGAGACAGGAAGCAGAGCAGTGAAGCCCCTCCCAGTTCAGCTGTAGTGTATGAGGTGATCTAGTGGTTTCTAGAGCTGGAGAGAGGTTGATCCATCGATGGTCCTTTATTGAGTTTTGTCTGTTTATCTCCATCAGTGTTTCCATGTTGCCATGGTAACTCACTCACATGACTTCCCTGTTCAAAACGTTGTAGCCTCTGGCCCCGCCCACTATCAGTCAGAATACAGCGACCACCAACCAAACCTGCTGATAACCACCAAGTATCTGACTGATGACTGACTGGTTATCAGAGGAATGCTGGTCCTGATGCCTGATGGGATCTGATGGGATCTGATGGGATCTGATGGGATCTGATGGGATCTGATGGGATCTGATGGGACCTTCCAGGTGAATCTGTTGATCTTTTCTCTCCATTGTGATGATGAAACTCTGTTGGATCGGATCAGGCTGAGGACTGAAACCCGCAGCGTCTCCAGTTGTCATGGCGACCAGGCGTCTCTGAGGTCGCGCTGGCCCGGCGCCAGACATACCAGTCTGCCTCATCAAAGGCCCGGAGCCTCTTCTTCTTCTGTGGTTCAGATTATCAGCAGCTATCTGATGTTCCTGAAGAGCAGCTCGTGTCTGACTGGGCTCTGCAGGTATGGAAGGTGTTTGCTGGTAAACGCTCCAATCAGCCGCCAGTGTTGAGACTTTGATCTGTTTTGTTTCCTGTCTGAGGTTCGCTTGGCGCCCAACGTGACGCAATTCAATGATGAGTTTCATTCACACACACACACACACACACACACACACACACACACACACACACACACACACACACACACACACACACAGAAAGGCATGAGGTGAAAAACCATTAAATCTTTTCTTTAAATCTCTTTTGCTTTCATTTGGATTTAGCAGCAAAATGAAGAGACACAAAAGATGACAGAGAGAGAGAGAGGGGGAGAGAGAGAGAGAGAGGGAGACAGCGAGAGAGAGAGGGGGGAGAGAGAGAGAGAGAGGGAGAGAGAGAGAGAGAGAGAGAGAGAGAGAGAGACAGAGAGAGAGAGAGACAGAGCGAGAGAGAGAGGAGAGAGAGGGAGAGAGAGGAGAGACAGAGCGAGAGAGGGAGAGAGAGAGAGAGGGAGAGAGAGAGAGAGGGAGAGAGAGAGAGAGAGAGGAGAGAGAGAGAGAGAGGGAGAGAGAGAGAGAGAGAGAGAGAGGGAGAGAGAGAGGAGAGGGAGAGAGAGAGGAGAGAGAGAGAGAGGGAGAGAGAGAGGAGAGAGAGAGAGAGGGAGAGAGAGAGAGAGGGAGAGAGAGAGAGAGAGAGAGAGAGAGAGAGAGAGAGAGAGAGAGGGAGAGAGAGAGGAGAGAGAGAGAGAGGGAGAGAGAGAGAGAGAGAGAGAGAGAGAGAGAGAGGTCTGGTCTGTGTTAATTATCAGATAAAACCCTCGTCTAGTTTTAGTGTGTAACTGTAGTTTGGACAGATGGATTCTGGGAAACCAACAGCTGGTGAATATTCCTCATCACCACGACCTGCTGCAATGACGTCGCGTTGTGTGTGTGTGTGTGTGTGTGTGTGTGTGTGTGTGTGTGTGTGTGTGTCTCTCTCTTTATTAAAATGATGAAGACGCTTCAGATGTTTCTGAATGATCTACTGTCAAGCTGCCTTGACCTCTGACCTCTGACCTCCTGGCTGTTTGCTGCTGGTGATGTTGCTGATAAGAGTCAGATAAATACCTCAAATATAAATACAAAATATATCCATTAATGGTAGATTATAATAGATCTACTATAGATTATTAGATTATAATAGATCTACTGTAGATTATAATAGATCTACTGTAGATTATAATAGATCTACTGTAGATTATAATAGATCTACTGTAGATTATATAGATCTGTGATAGATTATATAGATCTACGGTAGATTAGAGATCTGCGGTTGTTCATCTACGATGTTTCGCTGTGTGGCGTTCAGGTGTGTTTCCGCCTGTCGGTTCATCCGAGTATCAAAATGCTTCTTCCAGTGAGACACCAGACCTCCACTGACTGGTCCCAGCTCGGGTTCAGGGGGTTGAGAACGTCTGAGGTAGAGGATCAGGACACAGCAGACCAGATGTCTTGGTTCTCCAGAGGAAACATTACAGCTTCATGCCTACTGGTTCCACGCCCTGAAACTAGGGGTTCCCCTGGGTTCTGCTGAGATCCAACAGGAGCCAGTAATGAGCACCTCAGGGGTCCCTACAGAGTTCCTTCAAAAAGAACATGTTTGATGTTCCTGGAAGCGCCGCTGGGGTTCATGGATCCTCGGTGAAGGGGTTCCTCAGGGAACCCTCTGGGGTTGTACTCTGAATAAAACCCTCAAGGTTCCTCACAGACCCTTTACTCTTTAGAGTGGAGGCCCGCTCTGTTATCTGGACCTGGAATCAGCAGGAAGTAGAAGCCTGGCTTATCTGTGTGTGTGTGTGTGTGTGTGTGTGTGTGTGTGTGTGTGTGTGTATCCGTGGGAGGTGTAGCAGACTAAAAGTCAAAGCCATAGAATCAGTGTAGACAGAACAGACTCAGTGACTCCCAGAGGATCATGGGAATCCCCCTCAGCTCCCATAAACCTTTGGTACCGTTGCCATGGAGATCAGCATTGTTTCATGTGTGCACAAGTCCCACCCATACCGACCCAGTAGTGTTTCATCCAGTCTCCATCTTTGTCTCTCAGCCTCACTGTGGTGTTCTTCACTGTGGTGTTCTTCACTGTGGTGTTCCTCACTGTGGTGTTCCTCACTGTGGTGTTCTTCACTGTGGTGTTCTTCACTGTGGTGTTCCTCACTGTGGTGTTCTTCACTGTGGTGTTCCTCACTGTGGTGTTCCTCACTGTAGTGTTCCTCACTGTGGTGTTCTTCACTGTGGTGTTCCTCACTGTGGTGTTCCTCACTGTGGTGTTCTTCACTGTGGTGTTCTTCACTGTGGTGTTCCTCACTGTGGTGTTCTTCACTGTGGTGTTCCTCACTGTGGTGTTCTTCACTGTGGTGTTCTTCACTGTGGTGTTCCTCACTGTGGTGTTCTTCACTGTGGTGTTCCTCACTGTGGTGTTCTTCACTGTGACGTCTCTCTCTTGTTTTATTGTTGTCCAGTTGGATTTTGCCTTCTGAGGCTCCAGCTTGGTAAAGACGCGTCACAGTCACGGACGCCCTCGAGGTTCTCTTACCCCGGTGTAACAACCGCTAATGTTAGCTAACAGCTAATGTTACTTAGCGATCTGAGCTAGCTAGTAATAATCCAATAGTGATTAGATGTCTGACAGTAAAACCATGGTGCAGCGCTACAGGCTGCTAGCGGCTAACGCTACTTCTAACACTGTTTCCACAGCGACAACAGCGACGTCTCTGATTGGTGGGAACTTGTGCTTGTGGGTAGTGTCGTATTTTACACGGAGGTAAAACAGGATTTCTAAACAACCAAGGTGAAGTCAGACTGACTCTGTCAACACACACACACACACACACACACACAGGGTGGTGATCAGCAGGGGAAGCTGGGTGCTGCTGGGTTAATTATGATGAATGTGAGACCGAGGCCTTCAGGGCCTCTCTGGTTCCTCGTTATCCAGAAACTCCCAGCATTCCCTAACAGGGCCTTCCAGACGAGAGTACACACACACACACACACACACACACACACACACACATAGCCTTGTACTTCATTGACTGCATTCCTCCCATCCTGGTCCTGAACTGGACATGACCCCTGACCTCCTGGTGGACCGACATCCAGCCATCATGTCACTCTGAAGACCTGAAACCCCCCCCAACACACACACACACACACACACACACACACACACACTTCTGTGTGTATTTCTATCAAGCTCTTCTTTTATTATGTACTTCCTTTATCTGACTCCAGACTGATGACTCAGCAGTGTCTTGCTCAAGGGCTCTTAGACAGGACAGAGATCGAACCTGTGACCTTTTCATGGTAAAACCACTAAACCACCTGCAGTAGATTCACCTGACTGCATCTATTTCCAGTTTTTTTGTTTTTCAATTCAATTCAATTCAATAAAACTAATCTAAACTGTTCACTAAACGACACCATGATGTCTGTTCTGATCATGGAGACCTGGAGGGATCTGAACCTTCACATAGGAGCAGAAGACAGAAGGATGAGAGTTGATGAGATTAGATTAGATCACATTAGATTACATTAGATTACATTCAACTTTATTGTCACTGCACAGAGTACAAGTACTGAGACAACGAAATGCAGTTTGGCATCTAACCAGAAGTAGCAGTAAAGTGAGAGTATATACATATATATATATATATATATATATATATGTGTATGTATAATATAATATAATATACATATATAAACTACTGAACATCTTGTTGGTGTGTTGACGCTGAGTGATCATCAGACAGCAATAAATCAACAGTATTTATTCTACATGATCAATGTGTGTTTAAGTCTAAATGGGATATTTGCTGTGGGCGTGTCATGTGGGCGTGTCATGTGGGCGTGGCCAGTGGTGAGGCTACGGCCACAGAGCAGGAAGAGAAGAGAGAACAGTTCTGTGATCATCAGCGTTGATTGGCTGCTTCTCCGTCTGAGATGACTGACAGGTGTTGGGGAGGGAACCTGACCAATCAGGAGGAGGGCGGGACTAACACAGTTTCTGTCTCAAGGAGAAAAGTTAAATATTGTGAAAAACTTTAATACGGTGAAATAATTTAAAGAATAACTTGTTTCCAGTATTTTAGTGAAGAAGTGAAATTTCCACGTTTAAATTAGACTCAGTAGCTGCTGTACTACCAGTACTACCAGCTGTTAGTACTGGTAGTACTGGTACTGTAGCGCTCAGCACCGTAAAGTGAAGACCTCTTCAAGGCCAGTCGACCTTTCAGACTCCAGAGAATAAAAACACTGACAGTATTTCAGACTGACCGGCTGAACGGGTGTTCAAGGACCAGCAGGTTCTTCAGGTAGCTGAGAGTACTGAAACAGGATGAGACTGTTAGTTAGTTAGTCTGGTTAGTTAGTCTCCTCTGCAGGTAACCAAGCATCGTTTGCTTTATTGTAAACCTTTTATACCAGTTATAATGCAACATAAGACGTTTTCACATCTGAAATAAAGGGGAGATGTAAACCCCTCGACCAATCAGGATGCAGGTCTGGACTGACACCTGACACCAAGGACTCACCAATTTCAAGACTTGTAAAACTGATTTGAACACTTACATTGTTGTGAGAACCAGCAGCTTTGATCGTTTAAGACCTTTAAGACCTTTCCGGGACCTGAAGACAGCCTCGACATCTGATTGGCTCGAGTCTGGGATTGACCGGCCGCTGTTTCCTGCCTGGTGACATCATCAGGATGAGAAGGCCTCAGATCCTCTTCCTGTCAGATCATCAGTCTGACATTCAACACATCCAGTTATTTACTTCTGCTAGTTAGTGATTTCCTACGTTTCCCAGAATGCCTTTCAACAACCCCCAGAGAACGTGCCTCCACTTGTTCTATTCAACTTTTGCATGTAGGTGGAGAGAAAACGAGCAAGAGAGTTTACAGTGGAGCATCTCGGCTACTGCAGTGCATTCTGGTCTGTCTTGGCTACTGCAGTGCATTCTGGTCTATCTCCTGTCGGTCTCTCTCTCTCCTCTGATGGATTTCTCCTGTATGATTGTTGATCGTCGGTCTAGAAAGAAGCCCTTGCTCTTTGATTCTGATTGGCTGACACCAAAACCTGACGGTTACCAACGGTTACCGTTGATGGTTTGGATCATGAAACATTTTCTGATGTCAGACTGGAAAAATCTCAAGGTGACGTCACGTCGTCTACAACTGGAGGAAGAACAAAACAGCATGATGGACCAGGAGAACCAGGAGAACCAGGAGAACCAGGAGAACCAGGAGAACCAACACCAGTAGAATGCTGTGTCTCGTTTCCTTACCTGATCTCACATCTCTAATTTACCTTCAGATCAGAGATTTTGGAACCAAACTCAAACTCCTCTCAGTGGTTAATATGGTTTCAGGTCAGTTGATCTAACGAGTCAGGACACTGACAGGTCACCAGGTCACCAGGTCAGATGACCACCACCAGACCAGCATCACAGGTTCACATGACAAAACGCTCCAGTCACTTGGATCAGTTCCAGCTGATTTATTCAGTTGCCAACATACAGACTTCATCATCAGGACAAGTAACGCAGTTCCCTTGCTACAAAAAAAACATGGGCTGGTCCCTCTCTTCTTCTTAAAGGAGTTTGTTTATATTGCACAAAATAATGAGCAAAACAATATGTGCCATTAATGATGATAAAAAACAGAAAATCCAGTTCCAGTCCTGCTATCAGGGACCCATTCACACCAATATACATAAACTCCTACCTTTAACTATTTTACACAACATATACAATCCTGGATCTGGTACCAGCAACGGTTCGAATCCCTGTCTGTACACCTCAGCATTAAAACAACAGCAAGGCATTGAGCGGCAGGTCGGTAGGATCCCGGCAGCTCAACAAATAATATTAGAGAAGAATGAAACCGGGTAGAAGTGCCTGACAGAGCGAGAACATTCCCTTTAACTGTACAAAAATATGCCTGAAAATAGTTTCCTTTAGTTTTAAAAAGATGAGGTATGTTTGGTTATGTATCAAAACGCTTCCTGCCATACCTGTGTTGGTTAACTTAACATCGTCTCCGCAGCGGGAGGAAGTCGGACCGGACAAACCGAAACTAAAACAGTCGTGTGAAAGACAGAAAATCACATAAAACCGTCCTTTAGTTTTTAGTCCTGCAGCCGGAAAACAAAGAGTCGTACATCCTGAACAGTGTCGTCGGGTTGGGTTGGACCCGGCCTGGACGGGAATGCATAGTTCAGGTCCTGGTTCAGACCCGAGCAAAAGAAAAAGTTCATAAAACCCTGTTGAGGTGACAACAATCACCGTTTTTTGCAGAAGTACCATTTTGTAACGGGTTCGGTTCGGTTACGGGATCCATCACACCTCCACCCCTCCTCCGGACCGGGCAGAGACCCTGGGTCTGGACCCCATGAACACATCCTCAAACGGTTCTGGACGCCATAACCCCTCCCCACCCGGGTCTGGGATCCCATAACCCCCTCCCCGACCGAGTCTGGACCCCATAACCCTCCCCAAGGATCCGGATCAGTAAGTGAACACCAGGTCTGAGAAGTTGGCCTCCAGCCAGTCCCCGGCTATCATCTCGCTGAGCTCCGGGGTGCAATAATCCGGGAACTCAAAGTGGGACCCGAGGCTCCCCTCGCTGTAGGAGTCCAGGTCTTTATCCACCAGGGACAGGCTCAGGTTCCCCGGGGCGGAGCTGGAGGAGCTCCCCGGGTCGGAGGCGTGGATCCCGGCCAGGAGGCTCAGGGTGAAGTCGGTCCCCTCCACGGGTAGTTCGTCCAGGTCCTCCCCGCAGGAGGAGGAGGTGGAGACGGACCGGGAGGAGGATGCTGGTGACAGGGAGGCCGGGTAGGAGGAGGTGCTGGTTCCCTGCCTGGTGATGTTTTTGAAGCTGTAGAAGAGTCTACCGGAGGCTCCGGGACCCCCGGACCGGCCGGACTCCTCGTACATGCTGGTTCCCTCCGGTTCGGTGGCGGAGCTCAGAGTCGGGCTGGCCGGGACCTTGGCGAGGCTGTACCGGGTCGGTTCGTCCTCCTCGTCCACTTTAAACACCCGCTCTTCCTCGTAGTCATCCTCGTCTTCATCATCATCGTCGTCGTCGTCGTCGTCGTCCTCCTCATCATCGGTAAAGTCCCGTTTTACAGACTTGCTGGTCTTAAAGCTGGTGAAGACGTACCGGTACCGGGGGTCGGGGTGGTGATGGTGGCTGTTGGGTCTACCGGGACCGACAACCGGCTTGCTGGGTTTCAACTTACTGAATTTCTTACCGGCGGGGGTCTTAACGGGTCTGACGCCGGCTTTCTCCGGGGACTGGGCGGCTGGTTTTGCGGCAGTAGACCCGTCCGTCTTCGGCTTCTTCTTGGGCCGGTACTTGTAGTCCGGGTAGTCGGCCATGTGCTTCAGCCTGAGCCGCTCCGCCTCCCGGATGAACGGGATCTTTTCAGTGTCTTTTAACATTTTCCACCGTTTCCCGAGCCGTTTGGAGATCTCCGCGTTGTGCATGTCCGGGGACTGCTCCATGATCTTTCTCCTCTCGATCTTGGACCAGACCATGAACGCGTTCATGGGTCGTTTGATGTGACCCGTGGCTGTCTTGCACCAGTCCGGCTTCAGCGGCACCGGGCTGCACGCCGCGGCCGTCAGCAGGTCGCTCTCCTCCGGGTCGGTCGCCTCCCGGGACCCGCTGCTAATCCCCGTCTCGCTGTGCCCCGTCTGCTGCACCATGTTCCGGTTTTACGTTTCAGATCAACTGCGAGGGGCTCGCGCTTCCCGCCGCAGGCACTTCTATTACTTTATGACTTGTTTTTCGACTGTTTTCTCCCCTCTTCCTGCCAGGTGTCCTCTCTTCAGTCCGACAGCATCTCTCACTCTATGTTTAAACTTCCAAACCGGTCTCTTATTAACCGGCCGTCGTGCACGAGACGTCACCGATATCAGCCAATCGCGGCTCTGCATCCCGCCTCCGCAGAGCCCTGAGCCCCCGTTCCGGCCAATCACAGGTCCCCGCCCCGCTCCAGGCCCCTCCCACCAGCGTCTCGACGTTCTGTTAACCCTTCAATTAAATTTAAATTGATATATCATTAGAATAAAAGTAATCGATATTCAGTGTGTTTTTATTGGTGTTGAATCAGGATCAATGTCCCGAAGAGTAAAACACTTTTTAAACCTGAAATGTGTGTGTGTGTGTGTGTGTGTGTGTGTGTGTGTGTGTGTGTGTGTGTGTGTGTGTGTGTGTGTGTTCCTCTATCACACACTCACTATCAGCAGTCTATATGGAAATGATGCCTGTCTGGACATGAAAGACCAGACGAGATTATTATTATTATTATTATTTTATTTTTTTTAATTATTTCTTCTTCTCAGTTTTAATTTATTGAATCAAATTCAGAGAAAAGCATCAGAAATGAAGGAAATATACAGATTTTTTAATGTAAAAAACATAAAAGGGAAATAATTTATGAAATGAAATCATAAATTAAACTACTAAACAAAAGTAAAAGCTGCTGCTGACTCATCACGCAGTTTAAGGCTCTAACCCAGGGGCTTCCTGGGGGGGTTCCCGGGTCCTACAGGAGGTTTTGAGAGTCTTCCAGAGGTTGTTGAGGAGGTGGCAGGACTCCTTGACAGGGTTTAGTGGTTCCTTGAAGAGATTCAGGGTCTTTGGGGGTCTTCCAGGACTCCATAGGTATTCAGGGGGTTCCATGGGTCCTTGAGGGACCTCCGGGGGCTTTTGGTGGTTTTCCAGGGGTCCTTGAATGGGTTCAAGGGGTCCTTGAGGAAGTTCCAGGGTCATCGAGGAGGTTCCCAGGATCCTTGGTAGACCTCCAGGGGTCTTGAGGAGGTTCAATTGGTCCTTGAGGGATTCCAGCAGAAGTAGGATTAATGTAATGTTCCTTCAGACGGTAGCAGAGTGACAGATAGCTGATCTCTCCAGGTGGCTCTGTGCTGGTCCAGGTGGCTCTGTGCTGGTCCAGGTGGCTCTGTGCTGGTCCAGGTGGCTCTGTGCTGGTCCAGGTGGCTCTGTGCTGGTCCAGGTGGCTCTGTGCTGGTCCAGGTGGCTCTGTGCTGGTCCAGGTGGCTCTGTGCTGGTCCAGGTGGCTCTGTGCTGGTCCAGGTGGCTCTGTGCTGGTCCAGGTGGCTCTGTGCTGGTCCAGGTTCTTGACAGGATAAAGTGTGGGACCTCCTGCTGTGGACCACCCCAAGATCAGTGTTCCAGGCTGCTTTAAAACTGACTCCAGATCTGTTTGTCCCCTAGAGCCCCCCCCCCCCCCAGACCTGCTGCTGCCTGCCACTCACTGTCAGTGTGGGACGCCCGAGAGAGAGAGAGAGAGAGAGAGAGAGAGAGAGAGAGAGAGAGAGAGAGAACCAGCTAGCATCTCTAAATTATAACATGTAATCTTTATTTCAGCAGCTTAGTGCTGCCGGGACTCAAGGGAGACGTGGAGCAGGAAACAGCATGACTGTTGCAGCGACGCATGAAGTCAGAACACAGAGAAGAAGAAGAAGAAGGTAAAACAACAAAACATTTAAAATCACATAAAAGACAAAAACGCTCATATCAGCGTTTCAAAAGACACCAGACACGTTTCAACCGAGAGAAACCAGATATCTGAGTAAATCATTTTTCATGGTTTCATACATCTGGACTGTTATTGAACCATCACACCAGATCGGTCTGTCAGAGTGGATCCCACCTGATCTCCAGCAGATACCAGGCTCTCACAACGCAGGTTTCACTTCACATCTAGTCTTCAGATCTACAGGGACTAGTTTGATATTCAGACCGATGTATGCTCTGGAGTATCGGATGTATTTCTTCTTCTTCTACATGTTTTTCTTCTTCTCTGCTAGTCACGCCCAGAGCCTCCCATCAGGTCAGGTCAGGTTCCTAGAGAGGACCATGGAGAGTCGTGTTTCTTTTTAGACTGTTTTTAATTTGTATACAACTAAAAGTACTTATACTTGTATATTACGTGTTTATATTTCGAGGTTCCTTGGAATACCTGGAGACATCATGGAGGTCAATAAATGTGTTTTTCAGGCCTGGAAAAGTCTTGAATCTGAGACGTTTTGGGCGCTAAGGCGATCACGTATCCACTGGTCAATGTCAGACAGGCAGCAGTGGATCCAGTGTGATCCAGTTAACTTGAACTAGATTCAAAGGATCTTTTAGGGACCTCCAGGTTTTTTTGAGGGCGTTTCAAGGGGTCCTTGAAGAGGTGCCAGGAGTTCTTGAGCGGGTTCAAGGGGAGGTCTAGGAGGTTTAGGAGGTCTAGGAGGTCTAGGAGGTTTAGGAGGTTTAGGAGGTCTAGGAGGTTCAGGAGGTTCAGGAGGTCTAGGAGGTTTAGGAGATCTAGGAAGTTTAGGAGGTTTAGGAGGTTTAGGAGGTCTAGGAGGTTTAGGATGTTCAGGAGGTTTAGGAGGTCTAGGACGTTCAGGATGTTCCAGGGATCCTTGATAGACCTCCTGGGGTCTTTGAGGGGATTCAGAGACATGTGGACATTTCCCCCTGAGTAACGTTGACTTGACCTCTCCTTGTCTTCTTCCAGCAGAGCTTCCTCAACGCGTTTCCTCTGGTTAACAAAGTTATCCAGTCACTGGTTTGCCATGCCTGATGGTCCATCACAGGACCAGCACCTACAGGACCAGCTTAGAGTCTCCACTCCTGACCTCCATGTGTTTGGACTGTGGGAGGAAACCGGAGAACCGGAGAACCGGAGAACCGGAGTGCTTCACAAAATAAAAGAGACAAAAACAGAATAGAGCAGACAGACTTTAAAACATGAAGAACCAGCTCAGACTAAACCCATCCAGATTAGCGGGTGAGAGACAATCACCTCGTCTTAATGGAGGACCATTGATAGGAATGGAGGGTGTGTGTGTGTGTGTGTGTGTGTGTGTGTGTGTCCTTCCCATTCACATAGATGAGCTACCCAGCCTGCATCCTGGCCGTTACCGAGGAATGTGATTGTGGCCGTAAGCCGTGAAAAGGTGAGAGGTCAAACCGACGGCACCGTCAGAGGCGTGAACTCAACCCTCTGTTGTGGTGATGTGGTCCACCGCTGCTGTTTGGGAAGCAAGGGATTGTGGGTAAGCTCCTCCACATTTGCATCTAGCTATCACTCAGTCAATCTATTTGAAGGGCCGACCACTTCAGCTGTCATTTTCCTTGATTTCAAAATAAGATGTCCTGTCTAAACTGAGTTGAGCTCAACGTCCTCCAGCTGCATGAGAATTCAAATGGAGGCGAGTTCGTCACATGCAGCGTGAAACCCCCTCAGCCTGGATGCTAATGCCCCCCCTCTCTGAGCTGGGGGGATGGGGGGCATTAGCATCCACTACCAGCCTCTTGTCAACACCCACAGGACTGGTTTAATGTGGTTCTAGTGTTCTACCCATATTCTATTTCCGTCCAATAGAGACATATTTCTTAATTTTCTGCTTTTACATTTTTGATATTTTACTTTCATAGTTTTTGGATTGTTTGATGTTTAATGTTTAATGTTAAATGTGACCTACAGGTGCAACCCAGCCAGTCAGATTAATTTGGTCCAAACTGACCAATCAAACTGATTCAGAATCAGATGTTGTTGGAGGATGTAAGAACGTAGCGGTGTGGTTGGGTAATGGTAAACATGTATTCGGGGTCTCTGCGGGTTCCTGACCTGCTATAATGAGAGAGTGTTCAGTCTGAAGGCTGCGGGCGGCCATGATGGATGACTCTGCCGGAGGGGAACTCGCTCTGCCGACGCCGGGCGAAGGAACAAGCTGGACGTCCAGTCAACGTTGAGCCTGGCCTGTTCACCGGCGTAGCGACAGACATGCATATGGAGCGCTCGGCATCGGGACATAGATCAGCCGCTACCGCCCGGTGATTATCTCGCTCGATACGCCGGATAAATTAAATCACATTTATTTGTGTTAGCCGCTCGAGGCCGGAGCCTTGAACTGCTCCTCTGTGAGGGAATAACAAGAGCTGGAGGAACAGGAAGTCAGGGACAGCGAGGACGGATCTGATGTCAGATTTAAACGGTAAACTCAAACGTTTGAGGAACTTCAACGAGCTTCAACATGTTTTTATTTTATTCTTTATTTATCCAGGGAAAGCCGACCCAGCTCCATGTTCACCATCAGTCCTCTACTGGTTGCCACTGAGCTGGAGGTTCAGTGCCTTGCGCAAGGGCACCTCGACAGTAATCCCGTCACTCATCCCATCTACATTTTCCCAGCTGGTCCAGGGTTTTGATCCAGCAACTAACCTCTAGGCTCCGCCCCCTCAGTGAGAGGTCAGTGGTTCAATTCCTTGTGTAGCTCAGTGGGTCAAGTAAGGCACTAACACTGCCCCGGTTATGGGTTCAATTCCCACTGGGGCCTCCGATGCTATAAATGTTTGTACTGGATAAAACAACCCAACGTCAGATGTTGTTTCCCCCTCAACGTTAAATGCTGTTAGTCTTCACAGAGCCAAGTTGGATCTTCAGCCCGGCTGACAGGAATCAGGTTCTCCTCCTGACGAGTCGTGGCGTGTCGTCTGACGCTCCGTAGCTAACCGCTAACCGCTAACCGCTAACCGCTAACCGCTTTCAGATCTGCATCTGAGTCCTGCAGTCCACATCTGCATGACCTGGAGGCACGCTGGGCCAGGCCAGGTAGAGTCAGGGTTCCCAACCTGTGGTCCGAGGACCTCCAGGGAGCTGCCAAAGATCTCAGGGAACATTAACAAGATCTGAACCCTTTTCTTGGAGTTTGTAATGTTTCTATCTGTCGTTCTTCTCTCGTCTTATTGTCTTGTTGTCTGTTTGTGTTTTTAGTCTCTCTGTTTGTAAAAGCTCTTTAGAAGTGAATTTTGATTTGACTTGAGTCAAAGGAATCACATGAACTGTAGAAAGGTGGAAGACCAACAAGCTGTCACTTGATGGAGGGACATGTATTTATAACTCTGGTTTTGTAAATCTTTATGGCTTCACATGAAGTGGGTTAGGAAAATCTGGAAAACTGATAATTGAAGTCATTTGACCACGCATGGCTTGGAGGAGTCGATAACCTGAAAGCTGTTGCAGGGATCAAACCTGTGACCCTCCAGTCTCTCCAACCCCGAGGCCAAGCTGTAAATACTTATAATGGAACCACCATTTGTATTTGAGGCGAGCGACTCCCAGCAAGGTTCCTCCAGGTCCAGAGTCCTGCTGGTTTTCTACTCTACCAGCTAGTTAACTGTGGTCCCGAGTCTAAACCAGTCCCTGATTGGACAGCTAGAACAGAACACAACCGACAACCGGCTCTGAGAACCGCTGATGACCGTTTTACCGTTTTACCGTTGAGCCTCCATGCCTCGCGTGGCTCCTCCATAATTGCAGTATGGGTTGGAAGGGCTGATGCTCTACCTCCTCCTACATGCGTTCCCCGTTAATGCCAGATTCTACCGAGCCAACATGAATTCAATTGAAGGCAAAGCGGTGAATTAGCGAGCCGCCAGGGGCTTACTCACAAATTGCTCGGAGGTACTTGAAATTGAAGTTCCCCCACGATGCCTCCTCCAGAAGGCTCTTCATCCTGGAGGCCGGGCTAATGTAAAGACAAGTAGAGGATGTCAACCGGTGAGAGCAAATAAGACAATGGAGGAGAGATGTGGGGGGTAGGTGGGGGTAGGTGGGGGTAGGTGGGGGTAGGTGGGGGTAGGTGGGGGTAGGTGGGGGTAGGTGGGTAGCAGAGGCGATGGCAAGGAAAGAAAAATACAAAGATAATGATCATGACTGGGAGATAAAAGAAGCAATTATTTCAGCCTAGTTCATCTCGTGTTGACATTCCAGTTAATTACCTGGTGCCTTGGAGAGGCTGGGGCCAGGAGCATGACAAACACAGGCAGGGCACCCCAGGGTGAGGGTGTGGGGGGGGGGGTGCTTATTTAAGGAGGGAAGACCCACAGGTAACGTTATCCTCAACTTCCACTTTATCAGGCCCCAAGCATCAGCATCCATCAACCCAACGCCCACCTGTAATGAACAATAGACACCACTAGAGAAATACTATCCTCAGCATCTATGCATGCGCTTTAGTGCAGGGAAATGACAAAATGGATTATCCCCCCCCCCCCCCCCCCCCGGCTGGCGCAGCCCCTCTCCGCTCGGCCCATGCTGTTTCATTGCCAAGATAAGGAGGAGTGGCGCCTCCCGTCCGGGCAGAGATGGAGCATCGCCTCAGTGTGGTCTGATCACGGAGCTGATCTGAATGGATTCAGAGGAAGACGTGGAGGAATTGCATTTTGTTTTGGTATCTGCTCCGTGCACCGCTAGCATACCAAGCACACCTTAAACAGCCATGTGAGCAGGACCTGACCTGGGCTCTGGGTTGGAGCTTCATGTTCCTTAATGCACATTTCTCTTCCTCCCAGGACTCTGAACGTCGCTGCTGTCAGTAGAAAACACCTAATTAAAGGGAGATCCTCCTCCAGCTGGTTTTCTTTGGTCTGAACTAGACCAAGCAGCTGGTTGGTTGGTTGAGTTTTGGTAACCTGTCATCCCACCAGGTTAGAGAGTCCAGACCAACCTGGTTCCAGTCTGGAACTTGATCTACCATGATGGACTTGTCTGCTCTTCTCTGGTGTTCATACCAGTTAAGAACACATGAAGAAACATCTGAACATGACTGACCAAGTCTCCTTCTACCCATAATGCCTTGTGTTCTGGGGTGGTTTCCTGTAGCTGGTTGGATGCCGTTCTCTCTCCTAACAAACCACCACAGTTCTCTTCTACCCATAATGCCTTGTGTTCTCTTGATAGAGGAGTGAGACGTTTTCAGGTTATCTGGTGAATGGAGTTTAATGAACCGATCCATTTCCATGGTTGTGTATGTGTTGAGTGAGTTTCATCACCCCTGGACCCTGAGACCAGTTAAACCATCGGCTCTACTTTCGGTGGTTTTTGTGTTAAGGAGGATTTTCACCAGGATCTACATGGCAGGGATGCCAGAATACTGATTCTCCTTAACTTCCCCTTAACTCTACATCTTTCACCGTCCCCCTTAACAACTGACTTCCTACAGTCCCCCTTAACAGTAGATTTATTATCTACTGCTTTAACAATAGATTTGACCCCCTTCCCCCGAACGGTACATTTCTTAACTTCCTCTTTAATTGCCCCCCTTAACCACAGATTCCTTACCTGCCACCTTAACAACGGATTTCTAACCTTCCTGCCTTCAAAATATATTCAATACCTTAGCGATAGATTTAGTCCTTCTGAATGAAGAATGCATTTCTCAAGGCAAGGAACTTTCCAGACCCTCTTTAAGTCAAACATTAATCACACCTCCCCAATGAGATTCTCTCTATTTATTTCTGCTTTCAGTTTCACACAGAGAATGATGGATAATATACAAAACGTGGAGCTTCGAATAATCCACCAGGTCAAGAGATAAAGAGTAATGCTGAATAAATATGCACATATAGACTGCTATTTTTCACCTCTCCATATCAAAAACCTGCCATGCACCCCTTCACCCCCCAGCACACCGAGGCATCAGTCACTTCAGTACCTGCACTACGGTTTACAAAATACAATAATAATAATAATAATAATAATAATAAATTATACATAAATAAACAGATGAACGACAAACAAATAAATAAGTAAAGTAATAATAATAATCATAATCATAATCATAATCATAATAATAAATGGTACATAAATAGATGAACAACAAACAAATAAATAAGTAAATTAATAAATAAATAAGGAAAGGATACTATTAATAATAATAACAATACATGGATACATACATAAATCAAGTCAAACAAACAAATAAGTAAATTAAAAAATATTATTATTATTATTATTATTATTATTATAAGAAGAAGAAGAAGGAGATAAATAAATACAAAAGGAAGTTAATAATAATAAAACAATAGCTACATAAATAATAAATAATCAAAAGAACAAACAACAACAAACAAATAAATACAACAAAGAAACAAAGGAATAAATATGTAGATAAATAAATAATAATAATATAGGAAGAATAAAGAGAGGAACACTGCAAAAACTATCCGTCTAAACCGTCTTGCTTTTCTTTAATCAAGTTTTATTGTCCTGATCCCAGTTCAGTGATCTGCCTTCTTCTGACACTTAGAAAACAGGTGAAACTGCTTTGGATTTATATTGCATTTCTAAAGAAAGTAAGATTTAAAATGTTGTTAGACTAAGTGACTTGTTGGGATTGACATTTTTTGTGTGAAGAAGAAGAACAGGAGGAGGAGTTGGAGCAGGTGGACGAAGATAACTCCTGATATTTCTCCCCCTTCATCCTCAGGAAGTTGTAAACGGTGGGTGGTGGCGTTGTGATGCCGAGGCCAGTTTCTCGGCGACTGGCCTGACACTGTGTTTCCTCTCTACTTCATCACAGCGGTACAACCTCTCTCCAGGTTCAGCCGGCGTCCAGGAACGTCTCGGCGTGGGCTGTCAGCTGAAACCGGAAGACAGCCGGCGTGACGGATCGCCACGGTAACGTCGGCGGGGGGCGGGGTTGAAGATGAATGTGCTTTCTCAACCCTCCGTGTGAAACACACGAGTAATTTCCTCAGGTCATCCACACTTACACACTGTCATTTTTCATGTGCATAGCAAAATGAATGGAGGGTGGCGTAGCAGGAGGCCGGGGCTGCTGGGAGATTGATGGGTGAGAGCGGAGCAGTGGAGAAATCTACTGCCAGCCCTGTAGGAGGATAAAACCGTCCAGTAAATCAACTTATTGATCGCTCTATTAGCGGTAATTAATTCACAGTGGCACTTTGACTGCTGGTTCTCGCATTTATTCCAGTTTACAGTAGGATCTCTGGATCTCTGGATCTCTGGATCTCTGGATCTCTGGGTCACTGGGTCACTGGGAATCCGTCCTGTTCTGTCTTATCAAGTCAAACTTTATTAGTACAGCACATTTCATACACAAGGAAACTCACTGTGCTTTATTGAAAACAATAAAACCTAAATACATAAAAAAGTAGTGCAAACTAAAAATACATCATAGAGAAAACTTTGAGGTGACATTAATCTCCCTACTTATTTTCAAGGCAAGTCAAATTGTTTCAAGCATTTTTAAAATATCATTTTTAAAATATCATTTCAGCCCGAAGCCTCAGATGCCTCAGATGTTAGAGGGTCTACAGCCTGGGACTGACTCACGTACACAAACTTACATTACAAAAAGAGAATAGAATTGCATTTAAAAAACATATTTTCACTGGGTTTTTTTGGAAAGAAGCTCTTCTTTGCTTTAAGGGATCATCCGGGTCGATCAATACCAGAATAAATTGAGAAGCGAGGCTCAGATGGAGGCTCTGGCACAGAGAGAGCAGGAATCCTATGAGTACTGGATCATTCATATTCTACACATTCAGCACACACTCGGATCCAACGTGAAATACAGTTAGTGCAACATTACAATACAATCAATTACAATCGACCAAAGATCAGGTGTTCAGAGGTCAGATCCATCTGGAGTAGAAAGACAACTCTACCATGGTAAGAGCAGGTTGAGTGAACAGAGACTCACTGGGAAGAGAGTGGAGATAGTTTTAATTCTAATTTCCAATAGGCGGAAATAATCTCATTGGTTGAGTTAAACCTCAGTGGGCGGAGCCAAAGAACCACAGTTTTTCTGGGTTTTTTTTTTGATATATTGAGAAAGAAAACTGAAAAATTGTACTTCTGGTTCAGTAATTGTCTTTTTTATCCATAACATTAAAGCTAGTTAGGCTAGCTGACCTGCCCAGTTCACACTAGCCATACTAGCCTATAGCTAGCTAGGTTAGCTAGTTGGCTAGCCTGCTGACCTTCCAACATCATGATGTCATGAATGAATGAAAAAATAAGTCATTACATTTATATTTTTATTTATATTTTGATCAGCGTTTCTTCTTTGCCATTCAAGTTAGCCGGTTAGCTAACTCGAAAACGGTGGTTCTTTGGCTCCGCCCACTGAGGTTTAACTCAACCAATGAGATTGTGTCTGCCTCGGTGGTTGTAAATCTAAATCTGATGATGTGAGGGACTACAGGACCTGGCCTGAGGCTGGAGGCCCATCAGACCGGATCTGGATCAGATCAGGTGACACTTCATTGATCCTGAGGGGAAACTGGGAAACAGTTTTCCTTTCAGTATTCCTTAGTATTCCTCAGTATTCCTTAGTAATCCTCAGTATTCCTCAGTATTCCTTAGTAATCCTCAGTATTCCTCAGTATTCCTTAGTATTCCTTAGTATTCCTCAGTATTCCTTAGTATTCCTCAGTATTCCTCAGTATACCTTAGTATTCCTTAGTATTCCTCAGTATTCCTCAGTATTCCTCAGTATTCCTTAGTATTCCTCAGTATTCCTCAGTATTCCTTAGTATTCCTCAGTATTCCTTAGTATTCCTCAGTATTCCTCAGTATTCCTCAGTATTCCTCAGTATTGCAGAGCCGGGACTGGGATCCCAGTCAGCTGAGACCGGGACTCTACTGGTGTTCCTGCAGACCAGACCACTAGATGGACCAGGACAGGGTTTTATGGGACTACTCCTGTAACACCAGGACCCTATCGCTCCAGGACTACAGGACCATTAGAATCCAGTAAAATCTGGTCTGGTTTTACAGGTTTACACAAATTCACCAAACTGGCCTTTGATTTTATAGAGTGGACAGTAACACACACACACACACACACACTCTCTCTCTCTCTCTCTCTCTCTCTCTCTCTCTCTCTCTCTCTCTCTCTCTCCTCACCTTTCTAAATATTTTTTTGCAGTGTAATGAAGGCTTTGATTGCTCCATATTCTTTGATCTTTATGTTCTTGTTTGGGGGGGGCACTTCCTGTCTGAACAAGACTTTAATTGAGCCACTTTCTGACCTGCTGAGGAACCAAGCACACACACACACACACACACACACACACACACACACACACACACACACACACACACACACACACCGATCTGAACTGGTGAACTGGTCAGGATCTCTGTGGACCAGCAGGACGTCGGACAACAGACCTCTACAGACTAACATAGTAGTACAGTAGCTACTGACCCACCAGGACAACAGACCTCTACAGACTAACATAGTAGTACAGTAGCTACTGACACACCAGGACAACAGACCTCTACAGACTAACACAGTAGTACAGTAGCTACTGACACAGCAGGACAACAGACCTCTACAGACTAACACAGTAGTACAGTAGCTACTGACACACCAGGACAACAGACCTCTACAGACTAACACAGTAGTACAGTAGCTACTGACACACCAGGACAACAGACCTCTACAGACTAACACGGTAGTACAGTAGCTACTGACACACCAGGACAACAGACCTCTACAGACTAACACGGTAGTACAGTAGCTACTGACACACCAGGACAACAGACCTCTACAGACTAACACGGTAGTACAGTAGCTACTGACACACCAGGACAACAGACCTCTACAGACTAACACGGTAGTACAGTAGCTACTGACACACCAGGACAACAGACCTCTACAGACTAACACGGTAGTACAGTAGCTACTGACACACCAGGACAACAGACCTCTACAGACTAACACGGTAGTACAGTAGCTACTGACACACCAGGACAACAGACCTCTACAGACTAACACGGTAGTACAGTAGCTACTGACACACCAGGACAACAGACCTCTACAGACTAACACGGTAGTACAGTAGCTACTGACACAGCAGGACAACAGACCTCTACAGACTAACACGGTAGTACAGTAGCTACTGACACACCAGGACAACAGACCTCTACAGACTAACACAGTAGTACAGTAGCTACTGACACACCAGGACAACAGACCTCTACAGACTAACATAGTAGTACAGTAGCTACTGACACACCAGGACAACAGACCTCTACAGACTAACATAGTAGTACAGTAGCTACTGACACACCAGGACAACAGACCTCTACAGACTAACATAGTAGTACAGTAGCTACTGACACACCAGGACAACAGACCTCTACAGACTAACATAGTAGTACAGTAGCTACTGACACACCAGGACAACAGACCTCTACAGACTAACATAGTAGTACAGTAGCTACTGACACACCAGGACAACAGACCTCTACAGACTAACATAGTAGTACAGTAGCTACTGACACACCAGGACAACAGACCTCTACAGACTAACATAGTAGTACAGTAGCTACTACTACTGTGTCTGGTTGTGGTTCCCCTCAGGAGTCTGTCTGCTTCAATAGCAGCTGTGTTGTGTCTGTAGTCGTCTGTCGGTCTGTTGGAGAAGCTGTGAAACGTTCTGGACCTGCAGCTCCACTCGGGTTCCCTCTGCAGGGTTCACAAGACCGGCCGGAGGGATTTCCCCTTTCCTTCCCTCCTTTCCTTCCCTCCTCTCCTTTAAGAAGTCACCATGAGCCACTGGCAGCAGGTGCCCCCCCCCCCCCCCACGTTAGTCTGATGATACCTGGACAGGTCGGACCTACGCCCATCCTCAAGGTCATTCTTCTACATCCTCAAGGTCGTTCTGCCAGTGGGAGGTCATGTTACTATTGAGATCATAATAACACTTTTTATTACACAGTTAGCATCCGGCATGCTAACTAGCATTAGCTAACGTAGGAAGAGAGACCTTGTAGCGTTGCTGTTGGTTTGTTTCTGCCAATGATGATATTGATTGGAGGATGAGAGTATCAATCATTTCATCTGGTATTGAATCTTAAAACCAGTAAAAAAAAAGGTGATTGGAGTGAAAGGTAACGAGGTAACGACTACACATAATTTATATCATATATACATACAATTTCTTATATTTCTATATTTTTAAGTGCTCTTACTGTAATACTGTAAATATTGTGTTGGTGTTTTACTGTGAATACTGTGTACTGTTGAGCACTGCCACCTTTTCATTTCACTGCACACCCATGTGTGTGTATGTGACGAATAAACGTCTTGAATCTTGAAGGGAGAATCAGATCTATAGATCAGATCAGTATCAGATCTATAGATCTATATACAGTATGTGATGAAATAATCATGAAGACATCTTTGTGTTGTGGCTCTCCTGTATTGAGTCTTGTGGAACCACGTCGCTGACCTCTGACCTCTGACCTGATCCAAATATGATGAAGTCAAAACAACATGAAGTGACTTGTTCAGGTAACAAGATGTTTCTGTTGAGGAGGAACCGAGCCAGGCTGTCCAGGGTGAGCTGCCTTCTCTGGGGGGTTGGAGGAGGCGGGGGAGGCGGGGTCGGTGGGGGAGGCGGGGTTGGGGGGAGGCGGGGTCGGGGGTCCCAGTGGTCTCCAGTTGTCCCGGGGTTGTGGAGGACTCATTCATTTGCAAAGCAGCAGGGAACGAGTTGAGATGCTATCTGGTCGCCTCAACACGCATACAAAAAGACTGTGTGTGTGTGTGGGTGTGTGTGTGTGTGTGTGTGTGTGTGTGTGTGTGTGTGTGTGATAGCTAGGTTCAGCCTCAGTGGTCAGGAAGGACAGATTAAACCCGTCCAACTGTCCTCAGGTCTGTTGTCTAAAGGACAAATGGAGGTTGACCTTTGACCTCTGACCTCCTGCAGCCTCAGGCCGGTCTGCAGCTCCAAGCGGCCCAGAGGAAGTGAGGAGGAGGAGGCAGGTTGAGGCTCGAAGCTGAACACACACACACACACACACACACACACACACACACACTTCAGTTAGATCTGGGTCGTCACCCAGAAGAACACAACGGATTTGGATGATTTACGTCCATCTGAAAGTGAAAGACTAACTAACTCAACTAGACTGACTCAACTAGACTAACTAACTCAACTAAACTAAGTAACTAAACTAGACTAACTCAACTAAACTAACTAACTCAACTAGACTAAATCAACTAGACTAACTAACTCAACTAGAATAACTAACTCAACTAAACTAACTAACTCAACTAGACTGACTCAACTAGAATAACTAACTAACTCAACTAGACTGACTCAACTAGAATAACTAACTCAACTAAACTAACTCAACTAGACTGACTCAACTAAACTAACTAACTCAACTAAATTAACTAACTCAACTAGACTGACTCAACTAGACTAACTAACTCAGCTAGACTAACTAACTCAACTAGACTGAAAAGCTTCTGTTCATGTCATGATGTCATGATGTATTTCCTGCTGAGGAAGCAGAGCCGCCATGTTGGAAGAGATCCAGCTCTTGGCGATCAGTCAGAAAAGGAACATTTAGACGGAATGACTCGTTACAGTGCGCGCACACACACACACACACACACACACACACACACACACACACACACCTATAGACCTGGCAGTGTGACCTCTGCTCGGCTGATGGATCAATTTGTAGGTGGGGGATCAATTAAACTGATCAGATCCATGCTGGTGCCACCCAATCAGATGAGCCTGCAGGTGGCTGATAAGATTCACATGCCTCTTAATGTTCACTAACCTGCGAACCTGCACACACACACACACACACACACACACACACACACACACACACACACACACACACACACACACACACACACACACACACACACACACACACACACACACACACACAGCCTATCACAGCTTATATAACACTCATAGTCACAATTCAGACAAATCAGTTCAATATGAAGGAAAACAATATCTCAGATTATTGGACAGTAGATACAAGGTTCTTGTTCTTTCTTGTTCAGTTCAGTTTAGTAGATACAAGGTTCTTGTTCTTTCTTGTTCAGTTCAGTTTAGTAGATACAAGGTTCTTGTTCTTTCTTGTTCAGTTCAGTTTAGTAGATACAAGGTTCTTGTTCTTTCTTGTTCAGTTCAGTTTAGTAGATACAAGGTTCTTGTTCTTTCTTGTTCAGTTCAGTTTAGTAGATACAAGGTTCTTGTTCTTTCTTGTTCAGTTCAGTTTAGTAGATACAAGGTTCTTGTTCTTTCCAAATTAGACACGACAAATAGATTTTTTTAGATTTTTTAGATATTTAATTTAGATTTGAGATTTAGAAATGCAGCTATCAAGATCACAACATTATTGATATAACTCACCGAGGTATCTTGTTTCTGAAATAAGGAAAACATCCTTTTATATTATATTATATTATATTATATCATATTATATTATATTATATCATATTACATCATATTATAGATATTATATTATATTATATTATATTATATTATATTATATTACATTATATTATATAATATGATATATCATATTATATTATAGTTTATTATATTATATTATATTATATTATATTATATTATATTACATTATATTATATTATATTATAGATATTATATTATATTATATTACATTATATTATATTATATTATAGATATTATATTATATTATATTACATTATATTATATTATATTATAGATATTATATTATATCAGACAGAGTTTTTGCTGCGGGCCGATCTGGTCAGACTGCTCCCCCTATGGGTTTCAGCAGGGAGCTGCAAGGAGCGCCAACCTGCAGGATCCACATCCAATCAGATCACCACTAACATGAAGCAAATGTAAAAGGTAAAAGCATCAATGACTGATGTTAATTAGTCTAGTTGTTAGTTAGTCTAGTTGTTAGTTAGTTAGTTAGTTAGTTAGTTAGTTAGTTAGTTAGTTAGTTAGTTAGTTAGGTGACTCAATAATCATACTGACACAGATGTTTAGTTGATCAGCAGGTTTAGTTTAGATTAGTTCAGTTTAGTTTAGTTTAGTTTAGTTTAGTTTAGATTAGTTCAGTTTAGTTTAGTTTAGTTTAGTTTAGTTCAGTTCAGTTTAGATCAGTTTAGTTTAGTTTAGTTTAGATTAGTTCAGTTTAGTTTAGTTTAGTTTAGTTTAGTTCAGTTCAGTTTAGATTAGTTCAGTTTAGTTTAGTTTAGTTAGTTGACTCCTGAAGCTCCCTCCAGTCAGACAGACAGACTGAACACATTCAGCTGCAACTTTGGTGTTTCTGTTTTTCTGACTTCAGTCAAAAGTTTGTTCTCAGTGCTGAGTGAGTTTTCGACCCTCGGGTCCTGAAACCTGTTAAAACCATTATTGTAGAATTTAAAAAATAAATGGAAGTCCAAGGAGGAAAAACAGAAAATTGTTTTCTTTGTTCCTGAAAAACAGATTCTTGGCAGATTGGTGTTTTTACCCTGAGTGGCCTTCAGACGCCAGACGGATCTGACGGTGAACTTTGAACACAAAAACTTTATTTCTCCAGGGAAGGTTAACAGACCACGCAGTTAACACATTCACACTGGGAGCTGACCAGTACAGCCACAGTCTTTACTGGTTCCACTGGGAGCTGACCAGTACAACCTGAACTGCATTGTTCAGTGGTTCAGTAGTGGATAAAAGATGGATATTTTTTTACAGTGTATGTCTGAGATGAGCCATGACAGCCAGAGAACTGCTGAGTCACCCAGCTTCTGTTTCTCCCAACAGAAGACCAGACTGGGTGGGGGGGGGGGGGTGGTTACCTGGCGTCCTATGGGATCAGCAGCCTCATTACCGGAGGGCGGAGGGAATCTGTGGTTTCACTGTTTACTGTGGAAACCCACCGGCTTGTTTACACCGACGACAAACTTTTATCTCAGGGTAAAAGATGGCTGCCGAGCAGGAAGTGGGATTTCCAGCCTCCATCTGAGGTCGCCGTGGTCGCCGTTTGATGTCTGGTAACTGTCTGGCGAGGCTCATTTCACACTCATTTACACTTTATCTGACTTTCTCATCTGGAGAGACTTCCAGTGAGGCCGACAGCAGAATCAGCTTCAGTTCCCAGATCACCAACAGTAAGGAGGTCAAGGGTCAGAGGTCACAGCCAGGAAGAGAAGCTGAAAGAGTCTTTTCTTGGAGATGAATTTGATCCACTGCTCGTTAGGGAGAAAGGTTTCTTGTTACCTTACTGGTTAATAGTGATGTTGCTCCTCCATGTTTGTTTGAGATCTGTGACGTCAGAACGTCAGAGAGTCTTCAGCACTGGGAAGGTTCATGTCCATACTGTGATCTCTGAACTGATGTATCGTCCTCCAACACCTGTGACAACTGTGATGTAATGTTTTGACTTTGCTGCCTTACTCTCTGTCAGGTGATTTCAATGTACACTACGTGGCCAAAGGTATGGACGCCTGCTGGTTTGAACATCTCCTTCCTACATCATGAGCATTCATATGGACTGTCTCTTTGCTGCTGTAACAGACTTCACTCTTCTGGGAGGTTTCCACTAGATGTTGGATCACTGCTGCTGATCTTTCTACTAGATGTTGGATCACTGCTGCTGATCTTTCTACAAGATGTTGGATCACTGCTGCTGATCTTTCTACTAGATGTTGGATCACTGCTGCTGATCTTTCCACTAGATGTTGGATCACTGCTGCTGATCTTTCCACTGGATGTTGGATCATTGCTGCTGATCTTTCCACTGGATGTTGGATCATTGCTGCTGATCTTTCACTAGATGTTGGATCATTGCTGCTGATCTTTCACTAGATGTTGGATCATTGCTGCTGATCTTTCACTAGATGTTGGATCATTGCTGCTGATCTTCTTCCATTCAGCATCAAGAGCATCAGTGAGGTCGGTACTGATGCTGGGCGATGAGGTCTGACCTGCAGTCAGCAGTCCAGTTCATCCCATGCAGAGGTGTTGGATGGGTTGCGGTCAGGGCTCTGGGCAGGCCAGTCAAGTTCTTCACGCTGATCTCCACAAACCATTCCTGTATGGACCTCGCTTTGTGCTCGCATCATGCTGAAACAGGACAGGGCCTTCCCCATCATCTAGAATGTCATTGGAATGTCTAATCGAGACCCAGATGTCATGGGCTACTACCGGCCAGCGACGAACTACCGACCAGCGACGATCTGACCTTCCACTTCTGTCCAAAGTTTCAGAGAAAGTAGTTCTTAATCAACTTTGAGTCTGGATTTATTTCCCTTCATAACACTGAAACTGCTCCAAGCTAGCGATGACATTGGCTTGAACTTGGATGGGTTGTCTGGTTATTTGAACTGATCTTCTCACCAACTGGTTTCAGCTTGGCGAGTCTTACCTCATCAACCAGGACTTTGTAGTTTCCATGTCTAGCCCTGCACTGCAAAGAATCTCCATCTTAACAAGTCAGTTAGTATTGAGTGTTAAAATGTTGTTTTGCTCAATCAAGTGAACATATCTGCCAACGGGGTGAGATCATTTCACTTGTTTCACTACAAGTGGGCCATCTCTCTTATTTCAAGGAAATTCTCAAAACTTTCTTTTCAAACTAGCGCTGTGATGTGATATTCATGTTTACTTTTATCTTGCTTTGCTTTTATTTTGATTGTTTTATCTTCTTCTGCGGGTTTCTTTTATTTCTTTGTACTGTATTTTATTCTACTGTTTAGTCTCTTCTTTATCTGTGGAGCACTGTGTCAACTTTGTCTTTGAAAAGTGCTTTATAAATAAAGTTATTATGTTTTGGAGCCATTGCACAAGAAGTGCTTTTCAAACAGCCAAAGATTGTTGGTATGCTTGTACGTTTTCCATACACTGAGTCTTTGTCATTCGGTTTGGCAGCTCTCCTGCTCAATCTGCTCCCATCACTCTGAAGCCTTATGGATATTTTATAAAGTGTGAAGTGTCAGAGAGGTGATGGCGGTAAGAGGCTGTGACTGGATTACTAAAACTAGACGACAGCTACTGAAAACCTGATGGCGTCTTTAAAAACTCCTGAGATCAAAGTTAGACAAAAGGGGAACTGGATCAAGAAGTTGGACCTTGAACACAACGTCCACCTTAAACGTCCTCAGGTCCTCTTCACCGTTAATATCATCAATCTGATGTTCAACACGTTCAGGAGTTATTTAGAGTGTTGGAATTTACTGTTTGAGTTTAACCACTTTCCCTCATGTCCTTCTACTACCGTTAGTTACCTGGCGGGTACCGTCGATGTTCTAGATCCATGAAACATTTAATGATATCAAACTGGAAATATCTCAATGTGACGTCACGTCGTCTACGACTGGAAGGAGAACAAAACACCAGACAACTAGATGAACATCACCAGTAGGAGTTTATTTTATATGTATATACAGTAGGGGTGGGCGATAATTGTGCTTATAACCGTAATCGCGATTTAATTATGTAATCGTGGCAAATTTTCAAAATCGTTGATTTAGGCTACAAGAACGAGGAACGTCTAGAAGCACCAGTTAGCAAAGCAACCAGTGTGTGAGTATGTGTGTGTGTGTGTGTGTGTGTGTGTGTGTGTGTGTGCGCGCACATCAGACGTAACATCTCTTTCCCGTGAATGAACGGGCCAAATACTTTCCCCAATACTGCGTTCATGAACTGTCCCCTTAAAAAATACTACGTGGTATTCAGTCACGTCCCTCCGTGTTCAGACCGGTTTGGACCGGTCGGTTTTGGCGAGCCGCGAGCGAATGTGTCAAGCCAGGCAGGAAGTCAGACACAGGAACGGCATAGAACATCCGGTCAATTTCAAAATAAAACAAATTTCAAAATAAAACAAAACAAAACAAATAATCGTTCATTAATTGTAATCGAGGTAAAAGTTTGAAATAATCACGATATTGATTTTTAGTCATATCGCCCCCCCCCTACTATACGGTACATGCTCCAATAGGATATATGGGAGCCAGCGTTATCCAACTGTATTTACCTCTCAGGGTAAAGAGACACACAGAAGAAACCTCCAGGTGGTGTTGAACTACTGCAGCAGGAGTGGGACGTTGGATTTGATCCTGGATCAGTCGACTCCTTGCTTTATTGGAGAAGATTTGATCCATTGCCTCATTTTGTTTACGCCCCCCCCCCAGTTCCCTGCTCAGAGACCAGAGTCCCAGAGGAAGCTCATGCAGATGGTCTGCAGGTCTTCAGACTGTAATTCTTCTGGTCTTATCAGTGACGCTCAGCGAGGCCGGCTGCCCACCAGCTCTCATATTTATGTGAGATCGGTGCTGGACCTGCAGATACCGCAGATCGTCCCGAGGGAAATTCACTCCACAGAAAACAGTGCTACATCATACACCTCATACACCACATACACCCGGATCAGACCGGCCGACTAGTTAACTGTTTTTTTAATCTTTATTTATCTGAGGAGAGTCGGCGGAGCGCTGAGCTCTCCTACAAAAGTGAAAAATGTGAAAATGTATTTTTTTAAGCTCTTCATTTCTCCAGGGAGTGGATCAATCTGTCAGGAGGAAAGCTGCTGAAGCCTCTACTGGTTCCACTGGGAGCTGACCAGGACTACCACAGACCACCAGGGCCCCTATGGTCATGGAAAACCTGGAAAATTAAAAGTGTTTTGCAGTCCTGGAAAAGTTGTATAGTTTTATAGACATGATCTCAACATGTTGCTGATCTTCTGTCCAACCAGTGAAGTGTTGAATGCTTGTTGAGCCACTTCAGATCAGAAATGTCCTGATCGTTTTGGTCCTGAGAGATAGTTGGAGCAGAAACCTGGACCTGGACATTCACACCACATGTTCAACAGAGACTCAGGTGGATCCTGGTCCTGGATGGATCCTGGTCCTGGAGATGCTGCTGGAGGTCCTGGACTAGTCCTGGAGTTTGATCAGGTGTAGGAACCCACTGGGAGCTGACCAGTACGACCACAGTCTTCTACAGACAGGGAAAGGATTGACAGAGAGTTGGGTGTTAAAGTTAGGACCCCGGGGTGCCGGTGACGAACCAATCACTTTCCAGAATTGATGATGGCCGTCACCAGTAGCAACGATGTCAGATAACCAGCCAATCAGAGACCAAGTTGACGAGGAAGTGGAACAACAATGACATCACCTCAAACTGAGCAGCTTCTCACTGTGTGTTGACTTTGTCTGTGTGTGTGTGTGTGTGTGTGTGTGTGTGTGTGTGTGTGTGTGTGTGTGTGTGTGTGTGTGTGTGTGTGTCAGTGGGTTAAACTAGAGCGAGACGACACTGTCTGGATTGAATCTTTCATTTTTTATTTTTTATTTTCCTCCAGACGAGAATGAAATGATTAGTCTGGGCCATGCTCTCTCTCTCTCTCTCTCCCTCTCTCTCTCTCTCTCTCTCTCTCTCTCTCTCCCTCCCTCTCTCTCTCTCCCTCCTACTCTCTCTCTCTCTCTCCCTGTCTCTCTCACTCTCTCTCGCTCTCTCTCTCTCTCTCTCTCTCTCTCTCTCTCTCTCTCTCTCCCTGTCTCTCTCTCCCTGTCTCTCTCTCTCTCTCTCTCTCTCTCTCTCTCTCTCTCTCCCTGTCTCTCCCCCCCCCCCCCCCCCTCCCAGTATGATACTGGGAATACTTGGTGATTAGCGGTGGTGGTGTGATGGATGCTTCTCCTCCATGAGGAGAATTTAGAGCAGCCGGGTTTCCGCGGTGACCAATTATGCGTCGAGGAGCCCAGTAACCTTGGATTTATGTTGCCACGGCAACGGGGCCCGTCATGCATTATGGATGATCATTGAAATTCAACACCAGCTACCTGACATGATGATGGAGCCATGCTGGAGGTGTGTGTGTATGTACATGAGGATCCTGCTGATCTCCAGACGATCTGATCTGATCTGATCTGGTCTATCTCTGATCTATCTCTGGTCTATTTCTGGTCTATCTCTGATCTCTGGTCTATCTCTGGTCTATCTCTGATCTCTGGTCTATCTCTGGTCTATCTCTGATCTCTGGTGTATCTCTGGTCTATCTCTGATCTCTGGTCTATCTCTGATCTCTGGTCTATCTCTGGTGTATCTCTGGTTTATCTCTGGTCTATCTCTGGTCTGTCTCTGATCTCTGGTGTATCTCTGGTGTATCTCTGGTTTATCTCTGGTCTATCTCTGGTCTATCTCTGATCTCTGGTGTATCTCTGGTCTATCTCTGGTCTATCTCTGATCTCTGGTGTATCTCTGGTCTATCTCTGGTGTATCTCTGGTTTATCTCTGGTCTATCTCTGATCTCTGGTCTATCTCTGATCTCTGGTCTATCTCTGGTCTATCTCTGATCTCTGGTCTATCTCTGATCTGATCTCTGGTCTATCTCTGATCTATCTCTGGTCTATCTCTGATCTGATCTCTGGTCTATCTCTGGTCCATCTCTGGTCTATCTCTGATCTCTGGTCTATCTCTGGTCTGATCTGATCTATCTCTGGTCTATCTCTGATCTATCTCTGGTCTATCTCTGATCTATCTCTGGTCTATCTCTGGTCTATCTCTGGTCTGTCTCTGATCTCTGGTCTATCTCTGGTCTGATCTGATCTATCTCTGGTCTATCTCTGATCTCTGGTCTATCTCTGATCTATATCTGGTCTATCTCTGGTCTATCTCTGGTCTGTCTCTGATCTCTGGTCTATCTCTGGTCTGATCTGATCTATCTCTGGTCTATCTCTGGTTTGTCTCTGATCTCTGGTCTATCTCTGATCTATCGCTGATCTATCTCTGGTCTAGCTCTGGTCTAGCTCTGGTCTATCTCTGATCTCTGGTCTATCTCTGATCTCTGGTCTATCTCTGGTCTATCTCTGATCTCTGGTCTATCTCTGATCTGATCTCTGGTCTATCTCTGATCTATCTCTGGTCTATCTCTGATCTGATCTCTGGTCTATCTCTGGTCCATCTCTGGTCTATCTCTGATCTCTGGTCTATCTCTGGTCTGATCTGATCTATCTCTGGTCTATCTCTGATCTATCTCTGGTCTATCTCTGGTCTATCTCTGGTCTGTCTCTGATCTCTGGTCTATCTCTGGTCTATCTCTGGTCTGATCTGATCTATCTCTGGTCTATCTCTGATCTCTGGTCTATCTCTGATCTATATCTGATCTATCTCTGGTCTATCTCTGGTCTGTCTCTGATCTCTGGTCTATCTCTGGTCTGATCTGATCTATCTCTGGTCTATCTCTGCTCTGTCTCTGATCTCTGGTCTATCTCTGATCTATCGCTGATCTATCTCTGGTCTAGCTCTGGTCTAGCTCTGGTCTGTCTCTGATCTCTGGTCTATCTCTGATCTATCGCTGATCTATCTCTGGTCTAGCTCTGGTCTAGCTCTGGTCTGTCTCTGATCTCTGGTCTATCTCTGGTCTGATCTGATCTATCTCTGGTCTATCTCTGGTCTATCTCTGGTCTATCTCTGATCTATCGCTGATCTATCTCTGGTCTAGCTCTGGTCTAGCTCTGGTCTGTCTCTGATCTCTGGTCTATCTCTGGTCTGATCTGATCTATCTCTGGTCTATCTCTATTTCCTTCTCAGGAACAATCCCATCAGTTGCTACCAGTTCTCATTTTCACATTTTTAGGAAACCGCTAGTTGCCTACGATGGCTTAACATGCTGCATGCTAAAGCGTTAGCATGCTCACCAGACACAGAGGATTCTGGTGTCAATCCTCTGGTCAGATATTGGGTCAGGTGACCGTCCTTTAAGATGGAGCTAAGGACTCACTTGCTTATTTTGGCCATCAATTAATCTGTCAACTATTTTTTACGAATCGTTACCGCCCTACTGGAGTGCAAGGTAAGTGATGAGGTCGCTGGTCAGGCAGGAGCTCCTGGGTGGTGGAGGTGGGAGGTGGGGCGCCAACAACATGGCCCCTCCTGATGCTCCTGGACCGAGGAGGTTCTGGGTGCTAGGAGGAGGAGAGTGAGCCGACAACCAAACTATGATGTAGTTTGATGGTGGACCCTATGGAGGAGAGGAGTGTCTCTGACGTGATTTTCCCTGTTGAAGATCACAACACTGGTAAAAACATCGATACACGCGGTTCAATCCGGTTCCACTTCCTGGAGGGTAAACCTCGTGGAAAAGCAATATCAGACCAAGGGGGAAAAACGAGTCAGTGTCTGGAAATGGATCGTCCCGTCGAAGGTCCCGGGAGGAGGAGGCTCCCGCTGGCAGGGCCGCTGAGATCTCATTGACCCAACTGGATGAGACGAAGGGCTCTGGCAGCGAGATGGCAACCGGCCAATCAGAGCCAGCGGCGTACAGCAGACAGGTCGGAGTATCCCAGGCTGCCATGGGACACGACCTCCTTCTCTCTCCATTCATCTCCCTCACCTCTCTCCGTCTGTCTGTTCATCATATCGATCTATAGATCATGTCAGCATACAGATGTGCTTTAGAGATCACATGACCCATAGAGATCACATGACCCATAGAGATCACATGACCCATCCTGTAGACTGATATGGTACTGTCAGTAGTTGCTGGACTGCGATGGGTGGTAATGTATCTATCAGAATGTACATAGAATGGATATTTGTTGTTTCTGAACAATAACGTGGTTCAGTTTAGGGTTTCATGTGTTTCAGGAATCTCCAAGAAACAAGCGTGTGTTGGTGCGCATCGTTTTTTCTGATTCATCGGTGAGATGACTCCTCTGGTTTGTTTCAACATTATTGTAGAATCATTTTCTTTCCAAATCTGTTTTAATAGAAATAGACTTCAAGACTAACTGACGTGTTGAGGTGTTCGATGGATGTCTGATGGATGTCTGATGGATGTTTGATGAAGTGAAGCTGTTCTGCGTCACTCTTCTTCTAATCTGACGCTTCACTCTGGATCCCTCCGGTCACATGACTGCCATCAAAGGGTCACGTGACCAGTTTCAAAGGCATGCTGGGAGCCCTGCACTTTGCCAGCCCCCCAGCAGGGAGTCACCCCCCATCTCCCTGACACCCTCAACACCCACGGGCCCCCCCGCTACGCCTGGCCTTTATGTAGCCCTGACTGGGGCTTTGAAGACCGTCCCACCACACAGCCATTAGCCTGTAATCATGTAGCTGTCTGTCTGTATAACTGTCTGTCTGTGTACCTGCCTGTCTGTGTGTCTGTCTGTCTGTACCGGTACCGCTGTCTATCTGAACCAGTAAGTGATGAAAGCATAGACACCAAAATCATCTCATGAGTCTCCGGTACATCATCATCTGGTGCTCCATGCCAACACTTTAGCATACACTATGTTGAGTGATAGTAGGCTCCATGCCAACACTTTAGCATACACTATGTTGAGTGATAGTAGGCTCCATGCCAACACTTTAGCATACACTATGTTGAGTGATAGTAGGCTCCATGCCAACACTTTAGCATACACTATGTTGAGTGATAGTAGGCTCCATGCCAACACTTTAGCATACACTATGTTGAGTGATAGTAGGCTCCATGCTAACACTTTAGCATACACTATGTTGAGTGATAGTAGGCTCCATGCCAACACTTTAGCATACACTATGTTGAGTGATAGTAGGCTCCATGCCAACACTTTAGCATACACTATGTTGAGTGATAGTAGGCTCCATGCTAACACTTTAGCATACACTATGTTGAGTGATAGTAGGCTCCATGCTAACACTTTAGCATACACTATGTTGAGTGATAGTAGGCTCCATGCCAACACTTTAGCATACACTATGTTGAGTGATAGTAGGCTCCATGCCAACACTTTAGCATACACTATGTTGAGTGATAGTAGGCTCCATGCTAACACTTTAGCATACACTATGTTGAGTGATAGTAGGCTCCATGCTAACACTTTAGCATACACTATGTTGAGTGATAGTAGGCTCCATGCTAACACTTTAGCATACACTATGTTGAGTGATAGTAGGCTCCATGCTAACACTTTAGCATGCACTATGTTAATCTATTACAACAGTCCTAATCACCTGGAGCTGCGTGGACGTACGTCTTCATTCAGAGTTATTGAGTTCCAGACAGGAAGCTTAATCTTCCGGCTCTAGGCTAAATGAACCCAACCAATCAATGGGACAGGAACAATGCCTCTTTCTCCTCGTTTATCGGAAGACCTCACATCCCTTTCTCCCTTTTAATGACTGTAAATCAGAAGCCGAGGCCGTGGACGGCAGAAGGTGGAGACAAAAGGATTGGGCGAGTCATTACTCTGTCATTATGTCTGCTCCGTCCTCCTGGCCTTCATCCCCACAGCAAACAGACACGTTATCCCTCGGCCTGCTGGGATACGGTGATGTTATTATCAGCTTGTATCAATCCTCAGGTAATAAGAAAGAGATCCACTTTTCTATCAGGGGAGGAGAGAGCACACAATCTGGCAGGATTAGAAAACAATAGACCAGAATAGACACTTTCTGGTACAAGACGTTGTGGTTTCTAAAGCGTTTTTACCTCCATCTATCTATCTATCTATCTATCTATCTATCTATCTCTCTCTCTCTATCTCTCTCTCTCTCTATCTATCTATCTATCTATCTATCTATCTATCTATCTATCTATCTATCTATCTATCTATCTATCTCTCTCTCTCTCTCTCTCTCTCTATCTATCTATCTATCTCTCTCTCTATCTATCTATCTATCTATCTATCTATCTATCTATCTCTCTCTCTCTCTCTCTCTATCTATCTATCTATAGTTTTTGTGCTCAATGTTACGAGGTAGAAGTCTTTACTAGCGTGCGGTGCTAGCGTGGGGTGCTAGCGTGCGGTGCTAGCGTGCGGTGCTAGCGTGCGGTGCTAGCGTGCGGTGCTAGCGTGGGGTGCTAGCGTGCGGTGCTAGCGTGGGGTGCTAGCGTGCGGTGCTAGCGTGCGGTGCTAGCGTGGGGTGCTAGCGTGGGGTGCTAGCGTGGGGTGCTAGCCTGCTAATGTTAACGTAGTTGATGGAGGTCTTGCCATACAAACATGAGTTTGCCGTGGACGTCCATGTTTTCCCGAGCAGATGTACTGGAACATTTAGATTGGAAGTCGGGAATACCGACTCAGAACTATCGACTTCCATCTTGCATTTGACTTCAGACTTGCCCGATGGAGGGAAGACTTTACATCAGATGTACTAATGGTGTTGTTTAGCTGGTGTAATTCACCTTTGCCTGGTTAACAGTTTACACTCAAAGCTAATCTGTGTTGGGGGGGGGGGGCATTGTTAATTAACACACATCCATCATACTTACTGCGCTGCGTGGAAACTGACCCTGGATCAAAGTTATAGATTTGCAGTTTGTGTTCAGGAGTGATTTTTGTGACCTTGAAGAGCCGATGATCCGGCTGACGAGGAACCTCAGGAAACAACCTCGGTCTCGTTAGGGAGGCTCGTTAAGGAACCGGCAGGCTGAAGCTGGTCTGGGCCGGTCTGGGCCGGTCGCCTTCAGCTTAGAGAAACAGGCTTGTGAAGTCACCAGTTCAATTCCTGCACTGAGGCCAAGTCAATCAGTAAAGCTTCCCTCCCCTTGAGCAAGGCACTTCATAACTCCTGTATTTATTGTTCCTGCTGATTAAAGCTTTTCTCATTTTCTGCAAAACCTCTGAGGTGCAGGTTTCATGTTTTGGACACGAATAATGTGAAGATTAGGTAACTAATCTTCGGTTGAGGTTGAGGTTCTGGTCATGGTTAAAATGAAAACTTGTTGTCATGAGTTGGGAATTGAACCCTGGACCTCCACTCCCTTACTGTCCACGGTCATGACTCTGGTCCTTCCCTGGCAGGGGAACAGGTTCCTCATGGCCACCCGGCATCTCCAAGCCCCTCCCACTTTTATTCCTAATACTCCAATAAAATACGCGACCCACTAATATTTCAATCCACACCAGACGGCTCTGCAAATAATCAGAAAAGTGTCTGTTTAAATAAGGCTGGGTGACGGTGATGGATGGTGATGGGGGGGGGGGGGGGGGGGGTGATTGAGGGCAGCACAATTGGCGTTGACAAGCCCCAAACAGAACCTGTCAAAGCAGTAATGGCGTCCAGGTTGCCAGATGAGCAGGTGATGGATTTGGCTGTCTGGATTCATTTCTCCAGCCGGACGCTGCCGACAGGAAGACGCTTTCTCCAATAATTAACCACCGCATCGCCACGGCAATGAGATGGGACCGGTTTGGAGGTGGAAATTATTAGTTGACATGTCGCTTCTGAGTGGAAACGGGAGGGGGGGGGGGGGGGGGGGGGGGGGGGGGGGGTGAGGGGGGGGGTGATGGGGGCGAGGGGGGGGGGGGTGAGACTGGATCACACACACTGAAGAACATTTTTAAGAGAATTTCCGAAGCAACAGAAAAAATAAAAACATGGTTCATCTGGTTATTCCACTGTAGACCTCTTCTTTTATTTATTTCTATCAGGACCATTCAGGTTCTATTGTCTGTGACCTCTGACCCTTGACCTGCAGGAGTCTGTCTTGTTTCTACCGGCAGGGCGACAGGAAACAACCAGCCAAACCAGGAAACTTCAGGACCAAACACCGCCACAGCTGATTGGCCCTGCTGAGTCATTGTAACTCTATTGGTCTCTATTGGTTATACCAGAAGGAGTTCTGGATCCAGGAGATCTTTGTGTAGATCCAGACGGAGAGGGAACCACGTGATCACACAATGTTCCTAAGTTATCCATATGCAAGAAGCTGTTAAGGCCCCCGCCCTCACCCGTCTGGCTGCTTTCCACCGACTGCTGTACCGGCAGCCTGCAGTTGGTCGGGATCTGGTCGGGATCTGGTCGGGATCTGGTCGGGATCTGGCCGGTCTGGGTGGATGGCGGCGACATATTGTCCAGTTATCTGCTGTCTGACGCGCTGAGAGGCCGGCGGTGGTGTTTCTACCGGCTTCCTACCAGTCTGCTGCCCCTCCTGGGACTGGGGGGTGCGGGGGGGGGTCCAAGGAAGACCAGTACCCATACTGGCTCTGATCAGGGTTCGACTCATGCAGGGTTTGGAAGATGATGCAGATGTTTTTGGATTGAAGATGTTTTATGCCGTTATTCAATATCTTTACATTTGACCAAGTCAGTGTTTTTGTTCTTGTCAAGGTGGAAAAGGCTCCGAAACATTTAGACATGTAGACCAAGAAGAAGAAGAAGAAGAAGAAGAAGAAGAAGAAGAAGATAATGATGCGGGTAATTTCATACCAACCAACCAAGTCACTCACTCAGAGAGGAGCTCCTCTCCAGCGTCTGAACTAGAACTTGGTGTGACAGAACGATAATCTACTGAAAATGATTCAGCAGAGACGAGTCTTCAACCCCAACCGCTCTACAACTCAGCGACTCGTCAGACCTGAGTCAAGAATCACTGAACCACCATCACCCTGAACCACCACCACCCTGAACCACCACCACCCTGAACCACCATCACCCTGAACCACCACCACCCTGAACCACCACCACCCTGAACCACCATCACCCTGAACCACCATCACCCTGAACCACCATCACCCTGAACCACCACCATCCTGAACCACCATCACCCTGAACCACCACCATCCTGAACCACCACCATCCTGAACCACCATCACCCTGAACCACCACCATCCTGAACCACCACCATCCTGAACCACCATCACCCTGAACCACCACCATCCTGAACCACCATCCTGAACCACCACCACCCTGAACCACCACCATCCTAAACCACCATCACCCTGAACCACCATCACCCTGAACCACCACCATCCTGAACCACCACCATCCTGAACCACCACCACCCTGAACCACCACCATCCTGAACCACCATCACCCTGAACCACCACCACCCTGAACCACCACCATCCTGAACCACCATCACCCTGAACCACCACCACCCTGAACCACCACCATCCTGAACCACCACCATCCTGAACCACCACCACCCTGAACCACCACCATCCTGAACCACCATCACCCTGAACCACCACCACCCTGAACCACCACCATCCTGAACCACCACCACCCTGAACCACCACCACCCTGAACCACCACCACCCTGAACCACCACCATCCTGAACCACCACCACCCTGATGATGGATCTGAGGTTACCGGTCCTCCGTCAGACCACTGGGCAGGAAACCGGAGCAGCTGAACGCCGCCGCTGCCAAACCTCACGGCTGCATTTACAAAACAGCAGGAGGGGAAAAGAGGCTTTGGGAAACCAAACACCTTCCTCCTCCTCCTCCTCCTCCTCCCTCCTCCTCCCTCCTCCTCCCTCCCTCCCTCCTCCTCCTCATCCTCCTCCCTCCTCCCTCCTCCTCCTCCTCCTCCCTCCTCCTCCTCCTCCCTCCTCCCTCCTCCCTCCTCCCTCCTCCTCCTCCTCCTCCTCCCCTCCCTCCTCCTCCTCCTCCTCCCTCCTCCCTCCTCCTCCCTCCTCCCTCCTCCCTCCTCCTCCTCATCCTCCTCCTCCTCCTCCCTCCTCCCTCCTCCCCTCCTCATCCTCCTCCCTCCTCCCTCCTCCCTCCTCCTCCCTCCTCCTCCTCATCCTCCTCCCTCCTCCCTCCTCCTCCTCCTCCCTCCTCCTCCTCCTCCTCCTCCCTCCTCCCTCCTCCCTCCTCCCTCCTCCTCCTCATCCTCCTCCCTCCTCCCTCCTCCTCCTCCTCCCTCCTCCTCCTCCTCCTCCCTCCTCCCTCCTCCTCCTCCTCCCTCCTCCTCCTCCTCCTCCCTCCTCCTCCTCCTCCTCCTCCCCCCTGACGGGCCGCGACACACGACACGCTTTTTTTCCCTTTTCTTTTTGGTTCAGGGAGAAAAAAGAAGGGAAAGAAAGGAGGATGGGGGAGGCAGGACGTGGCGTCTGTATATTTCAGAAGGAAATCTGGTTCCTTATTGGTTCATGTGTGATTGATTACTTTGATCCATTTAAACCTTTAACCATATAACCCTTACATGACATTATTCTTAATATCATGGACACAAATACACCTAACATGCTAAGAAAGCCATTCAGAAGAAAGAAAGAAAGAAAGAAAGAAAGAAAGAAGAAAGAAGGAAAGAAAGAAAGAAAGAAAGAAAGAAAGAAAGAAGGAAAGAAAGAAAGAAAGAAAGAAAGAAAGAAGGAAAGAAAGAAAACGAGAAAGCCACAAGGAGTCCTTTATCTCCGGCTCCCCATCCCCGACTGAACAAACACAGTTTGCCCTGGAGTCCCTCTGCTCTGGGTGGGGTTAACCTCTGTGGGTTACAGGCCAGCTCTCTAATAAGCACCCAATACAAAAGCCCCAGTAGGCCTGTGGGAGGAGGAGGAGGAGGAGGAGGAGGAGGAGGAGGACAAGGAGGAGGAGGAGAGAATCGGGGGGATTGTTGGGGGCAGATGCCAGACACCAACCAGAGCAGATGGGGCTTGATGAATCCTGAAAGGAAGGAATTGAAACCCACCGAAGTTGCCAAGCGGCCAGCCGCAATTATCACCGCGCCTTTGGGTTCATTGTCAATTAGAGTGGCGGTTGGGGCGAGCGACAGCTGTGGCAGATGGCGAGGGTCCAGGGAGAGAGAGGGAGGGAGGGGGGAGGGAGGCAGGAGGTGGGGCAGGGGCCATTCCCCCCAGGCTCTCTCGCTCTCTCTCTCTCTCTCTCTCGCTCTCTCTCTCTCTCTCTGTTGCTACCACTCCACTCTCTCTCTCTCCCTCGTTCTGATTTTCCTCTCAACGCTGTAAAAAATATCCTTTGAGTCTTAACTTTTTATTTTTCTTAACATCTCACCTCAGACAAGTTGAGATCAGGGAACTGATTTCCAACTCAACTCAACGTATTTCAAGATTTTAGTTTTTTCTCTGAGACTCAATAAGGCGTCGCCCCACGTCGTCATGGTGATGTCAAGAGGAAATGAAATGACTGCTGCTTTAGAAACCGCATTTTTTACAGTGTAGTAGTAGACATGACTCATGAACATGGAGGCGTGATGTCATAGCACCTGACCGGTCAAACTGTGACATCACTGTGGACGCTGGAGTACTGCAGTACCGGCTCACTACCGTTACCACTACAGTACTCAGGTTTCAACACTGACATGTCAACCTCAGTTACGGTGTTGAGTCCTGGACCAACACCTCCACCTGTAACATCGTCTTCCGCCTCACCGCCTCACCGCCGTCCAACGAGACGCTGGAGTAGAACCCTGAGGTTCTCTAAGCCCGAGGTTCTGTAACCCCGAGGTTCTCTAAGCCCGAGGTTCTCTAAGCCCGAGGTTCTCTAAGCCCGAGGTTCTGTAACCCCCAGGTTCTCTAACCCCGAGGTTCTCTAATTCATCAGCCGAGGATAAAAACCCACGAGAGAAACGTTGGGATCAACCGAGTTCTCATTAACGAGGTACGCGGCTTGGACATTTCAACCCCCAGGCTACTAACTCTAGGCTAGCGCATACCAGGTTCTCTAGCCGAGTCCCGAGGTTCTTAAGCCCGAGGTAGCCAGGTTCTCTAACCCGAGGTTCTAACCCGATTCGAAGCCGAGGTCTCTAATTCTCAGCGAGATAAACCTACAGCAGGAAACTTGGGATCGATGATGTTCCACATTAATAGAGAGCGCGGTACTGGTAAACCTCTGACCGAAATCAACAGGTTGATTAGAATATGGTCTAGCGGTCACAGGTATGCAGCGCTGAGCCGGGTAGGAGTGGGAGGAGCTGGAGAACTGCGGTGAATGCTGAGTAAGGCTAGCCACGCAGGGGTCTGCCTAATCTATTATCGAACAGAAATAACGGTTGATTCGTGACTTCGTGATGTGGGATCAGCGGAGACCTGGGGTGCAGGGGATCAGAACCTAACGATAACTCTTTCAGGTCATTAGCAAATATAATAAAAAAAACGGTGGGGTAGAAGTCCTGCTCGAAAAACATGGAGAACTCGGACTCGGAACTTGGGGACTGGGATCGGGACTTGGAGACTCGGAGACTCGCAGGGTTGCAGCAGCATAAAAGTATCACAAAAAAACTGAATGAAAAGTACAATGATGCCAAAACGATGATAGAACAGGATGATGTGGATGGATGGATGGATGGATGATGGATGGATGGATGATGGATGGTGATGGATGGATGGATGGATGGATGGATGGATGGATGATGGATGGATGGCATATGAATGGATGGATTCCATAATGAAGTGGATGGTTCATGTTACAATTGAGAGGTGATGAATGTGAAGGATAGTGTGAAGCTCAGTGTGTGTTAGCTTCATTCTCATCTATCCTGTGTTTAGCCTCGTTCAGGACGACAAGAAACATTCATAAAACTGACGAGGAACAATCCATAATCCATAATCCATAATCCAAAGCCCCATGATGCATCAGTCACACAGCAGCTCTGGATGAGACCTCCAGCTGAATGGATGTAATGTGTTGAGGATGTAATCATTTGTGCCTTGGAACTATGGAGCTGTGAAGTTGAGGTGGCGATGTTCTTTCATAATGGATGTGTATGTTGTTGAGGAGCGAGTTGGTCGGTGTCGAGCAGGAAGAGCGGTTCGTTCAGCTCAACGTGGATGTGTTCGTTCAGCTCAACGTGGATGTGTTGATTCAGGGGTGGAGGCTGCAGAGACTCAACACGTTACTGCAGCAGCTCCGCTCCACCGGCCAGCCCACGCCATCCATCACCACAGAGGCTGAGGGAGTGTGTGTGTGTGTGTGTGTGTGTGTGTGTGTGTGTGTGTGTGTGTGTGTGTGTGTGTGTGTGTGTGTGTGTGTGAGTACATGTAAGGGTCTTCTTTTACATATGAGTGTGTGTTTTGGTTTGGATTAGGTTTGGGTTAAGGAATGAATGAGTGTGTGTGTGTGTGTGTGTGTGTGTGTGTGTGTGTGTGTGTGTGTGTGTGTGTGTGTGTGTGTGTGTGTGTGTGTGTGTGTGTGTGTGCCTGCTGTTGCAGAGAGAAAGTTGCCCCCCCCCCCCAGCTTGCTGATGGGAGCGTCTCCTGCTGCTCTTCTCCTCCTCCTGCATTGTACCAGGAAGCCACTCCTCCTCCTCCTCCCCCTCTTCCCCCTCTTCCTCCTCCTCCTCCTCCTCTGCCTCTTGCTTCATCTCCTCCCACTCCGCTTTCTCCACCTTTCTCCTCTTCCTCATCTTCCTGTTGCTCCTAGTCCTTCTCCTCTTCCTCCTGACAACCCTCACCTCCTCTTACTCCTCCTTCTTCTGTTGTTCCTCCTCCTCCTCCTCCTCTTTCTCCTCTCTCCAAATTATTGAATCAATGAATCTTTTGACATTGTATTCCTCTTCTTACTCATCATTATTTCTTTTTTATTCCTCCTCTAAACGTCTTTTATCTGTCATGTGACTTGTGTATTTCCTCGTGTCACCAGCAGGAGACAAGATGGACTCGAGACAAAGGACGATCTGATCTGATCTGATGTGATCTGATCTGATCTGATGTGATCTGATGTGATCTGATCTGATGAAGACTGTTGGTCGTACTGAGAGAGATGAACAACATCACCTCGCCTCTATCTGGTCAAATGTCTTGAATCTGGTTTCAGCTGTTTCTCTTTGCTCTACTTTTCTAATGTAAACTTCACTGGGTTTTTGTTGGTTTGTTTTTTACTCTTCAGGCTTATTTGAGGATGAAATTAACTTTTATTTGGGCGGCTGTGGCTCAGGAGCGGGTTGTCCTCTAATCAGAAGATCGGAGGTTCGATCCCGGCTGCCGTGTGGGTGAATGAGAGGTTTATACTGTGAAGTGCTTTGGATAGAAGCGCTATATAAATGCAGTCCAGACCAGAACCATTAAAAAGGTCTTAAAGTAACCTGTAGAAGGCTTTTCAGTCATACTTGTTTTCTTTAAGATTTTGTTCATAATATCATGGTAGTATTGACCCGTGAGCTGAATATTTCATTAAAGTTTTTGAGTATTTCCAATCTTCATTATAACCTGCTCTGTGTCACACTGGTGATGAAGAGGCTCTTGGTGGTGACCTACTCAAGTGTCTTTCCATGAACGTCTTTGTTTTGTGAGTGGAGCTAATGTTAGCCAGCATCAGATTTCTATGCTGACGATGTCGCCCTTGCTACTTGTCACAAAATGGCATCAGTTGTTCTGCATGTAATATTGATTGGGTTCCAATATCAGTAAGACAGCAGAAAGTAAAACTATGTAAAACATGTGGAACAAATGGGGACCTAGCTTAAATGTGGACTTAGGCTAACTAGCTTACCAAAATAGCTATAGGCTAGTATGGCTAGTTTGAGCTTAGAAGGTCAGCTAGGCTAACTAGCTAACCCAGATAATTTAGTATGGCTAGATTGCATTTCTTCAGTTAGCAGCAGAGCGCTAGGCTTCACAATGTTAGCTAGCTCCTCTTGTCCCTCTTGTCTGTTTCACTGAGCTGCAGTCTCATGTTACTTAGCCAGAAAAACTGGCTCCGCCCACTGAGGTTTAACTCAACCAATGAGATTATCCCCTCCTCTTATCTCCAGAGCAGCTCCGCCTCTGAGAAATGTTTGTAGAACTAAAGCTCCACTCTGTGAAAAGCCTCTCAGATTGGAGGTTAGCAGGACAAAGAGTGTATGTGAGTAAGAGAAAGAGTGTGTGTGTTCACATGTGTGTGTTTGTATTTGTGTGTGTGTGTCCAGAAAGGGGGGGTTGGGTTGGGGTTGGGGCCCAAGGCTCCATCTGCTGTGTGAAGGGCCACTACTGGGGGTCAAAGGTCACTGTGTCCAACAATAGTCATTAGCAATGCTGACAGGCTGCTGTCAGCCAGGCGGCTTGGTCGCCATGGCACCGGGGAAGAACCCCTGAGCTCTCAGCACCAAAACCATCTTTATCACCTCCTTCATCTTCATCACCACCACCATCATCATCAACACCCACCCATTTGTGTCTTTTGTCATTCTGTGTTTCACATCCACTACAACCTTACATAACTGCTCCATCTTCATCATCATCAACACCACCATCTTCATCAAAAGCACTACCATTATCATCTTCATCATCATTATCATCACCCACTAACTGGTCTCTTTCCCATCCATTGTTTGACAAAGTTTCAGCACCACCAAAACTTTTAATACGACTCATCTTCATCATAACCCTCATCACCATCATCTTCACCACCACCATCTTCATCATCATCATCATCAATACCCAGCTTTTTGTCTCATCTGCTGTCGTTCTGTGTCAGATGGAGTTTTAGCACCACCGCAACCTTTAATACTGGTCCATCTTCATCATCATCCGCATCATCATCACCCACGATTATGTGTTCATTACCATCATAAGGTCTTATGTTTTTTCCACAGAGGTTACACTGGACTATGGCCACTGTACAGTTCAGTGTAAGTGTAAGTGAACTGTAAGTGAACCCCCCCCCCCCCCCCCCCCCCCCCCACAGTGGTTAGTAGCTGCCAATGGGTTTAATTGAGACTGTTAAGGCGAGTCACCAGACCGGCAGCATGTTTGTCTTTAATTAGTGCTCTGTTGTTTCTTTACATGTGTTACAACACCAAGATCCATCAGGCTGGCAATCGACTCCATCAGTTCAGCCTTCGAGGTCCAGCTGACTCATTCATCCTCTTCTTCAAACACAACCAGGTGAAGGTGGAGGAGAAGGAGATGAAAAGGTGTGAAACCACTCAGTCACTAAAACATTTGTCAACATTGCGATGAGAATAAAGGTGATAATAACTGAAGTCCTTGTTTTTGGTCCTGACCTTCCAGCCACGTTCAGCCTCTGGTCCTGTAAGATCTGCCAGCCCAGTTCACCGACCTCACCAATGTTAACCAACCAGCCTGTTAACCAACCAGCCTGTTAACCAACACCAACAGACATTTTGTTTTCTACCATTTTAGCGTCTGGTTGTCTGTCTGGTTTAGAATCGATCATAATATTTTATTTGTTACTTTCAAGGGTTGCATAGCCTGGCCCCTAGCGGGGCTCCTAGCCTGGCCCTAGCCGGGCCCCTAGCCGGGCCCCTAGCCTGGCCCTGGCCAGGCCCCTAGCGGGCCCCTAGCCTGGCCCTAGCCGGGCCCCTAGCCTGGCCCTAGCCGGGCCCCTAGCCGGGCCCCTAGCCGGGCCCCTAGCCGGGCCCCTAGCCTGGCCCTGGCCAGGCCCCTAGCAGGGCCCCTAGCCTGGCCCTAGCCGGGCCCCTAGCCGGGCCCCTAGCCGGGCCCCTAGCCGGGCCCCTAGCCGGGCCCCTAGCCTGGCCCTGGCCGGGCCCCTAGCAGGGCCCCTAGCCTGGCCCTAGCCGGGCCCCTAGCCGGGCCCCTAGCCGGGCCCCTACCTATGTTGCATAGTCTTGCCCCTAGCAGAGCGTCCCATCCCCACTACCTGAGACAGTAGATTCACCCTACTGGTCCAGATGAAATCCCTTAAAGAGAAGCTGTCTACTTCAGGACAGATCCATCCTAGACTGGAATGCATTGTGGGAAAAACATCACCTGAAGTTCATCATTCAATATGTGGAGGATCCAGTCTGTCAAACTACCATCCTTTAAAAAGTACCACTCTGTTGAATCTGCCGTTCTGTCAGGGTGTCACTTTCCTTGGAAATGGTCGACATTATACTTTAGAAACTCATCAATTTTATTATCCAGAAACACTTTGAGCACAGTCAAGCATGGAGGGCCCGCCCCCCCCCCCCCCCCCCCCCCCAACCCACTCCCCCGCCCCCCCCCCCCCCCCCGTCTCTGCAGACATGCTGCAGTCCTGCCTGTTATAAAGATGCTGATGAACCAATATGAGCTTATCAAGGCAAATGGCAATAATTCTGATTGAAGCTGCCAGTGGGCGATATTTAGACCAGGACACTAAAACTAATACTAATACATACTGATACACTAATACATATCCATGAGTACTACTGTATCCAGTGTAGCATTGATCACCTCTTGAAGGAACGTGTGATCATATCGGAGCTATCTGATTGGTCAGTGACTCATTTAAACTGTGGTTCCCATAATTTATTGGTTGCCATGCCAACTCTCCTGTTACCAGGGAGCTCGTTAGTGATCTTCTATTCTCATGTATGTGGAGAAAAGTGTTCAGTCAGTACACGTGACTCCCTAGGGGGCGCTCTTTACTGCTGTTATGGAGACAGCTGGAGGTCGTATCTTCTGCACTACGACCCCTAGTCACCTCTCAGGTATTACTGATGTATTACAGCACATAGAATACATGTGCAGTATTTTTTCATGCACTTTCCAGGAATATTGTCAGAACAGCTCTGATAATGTAAAGCAGAGTAGGGGAGAAACCTTTTCACCTCTGACCCTTGACCTTACTGCTGGTTGCTAGTGATGTTGGTGATCTAGTTTATTCTACTGTTGACCTCAACGTCTCTGTGGAGTCAGATCAATAACTGAATGTAAATGTGAGCTGGAGGCGTTGTTGGCTATATTATATCTACTGTTCTAATAATGTAATAGTTGTTTTATTTGACCCGCCTGTGGTTTTTAATGCTCTTATTTCTTTTCTGTTGTTTTTGAGTTTATTCTGCTTAATTGTTTTGACTTTTACTGTCTTTTATCGGTTTTGGTTAAATTGTTTGTTTGCTTGTTTTTCTTTCCTGTTTTTACCTGATTTTATTACCTCTGTTCTATTTGCTTGTCACTTTGTACATTTTGTAACTATACATAAAGTTATTATTATTATTATCATTATTGTTGTTATTAAATTAAATATGAATGTTATGCAGCAGTGGAGCTGCTCAGTAGAAGTACTGGTCAGCTCCCAGTGTGAATATGATAAACTGCTGAAAAATACCAGGCATGTCAATCTTCCCTGAATAAATAAAGGTTTAAAACATGTAAGTGGTGGAGCAGGTCTGACGCCTTCAGACGGCAGCAGAAGACTTTTAAGACTGTCAAACGTCTCGTGGTTATGATGCATTATGAATGAGACGCCACCAAAGAGAAGCCCGTATAGCGGCTGAGCGGTTGCCGGGCCAAAATATGCTGCACAAGTCTGTGAAGATAACGACGATTCTGCCAATACCGTTCCTCCGGTGAAACCCTCTCACTTCTCGTTTCCTTGCTCTCTCATCCTTCTCTCCCTGGAATGCCTCTCAGATGTGTTGAATTGAGCTTCCAGACAGTTTCCGTTCGCCTCCAGCTGAAGACTCCTCAGTCTTCCCGACGGCCACAAAGTCCCGTAAAGTTTAGATTCACAGTGACATGTTAGGCATTTAGCTGAAGTTCAATGATTTAACAGGTTCAGTATTTTGCTCAAGGACACTTTGAGAGGGCAGAAATCCCAAATTAATCTCAAGTGACTACTAGCCACTGCTAACGCTAGCTTCTACGAGATACTACTACTAGCTAGCGTGCTAACGAGATGTGGAAACAAACAAGACAGTGATGGTTAGCTGACCAGATACTATGGTTAGCTAGCTAACAAGCTACATGATCTAAACACTAAATCAATCAGATGGATCAGTGATGAAATGATCAGTTCAGTAGAAACAGACAGAATTGAACCATGAAGATTCAATTCTGTTGAGACAGAAACACAATCAGCTGTTCAGAGCTGAGGACCTCCAAGATGGCCACCAGAGGCCTTCTCTTAATCCCCCTCTGTCCCTGCTCCCATCTCCTCTATCTCTATAAAAACCTCTGCATTGCTCAATAAATGCAATTAATTTGCCGTTATTGGGGTGAATATTTGCCTCCTTTATCTCCAAACACACATGTGGGCCCTGTGTGAACACGTTAATGATTCACATTCAGTCAATTAAGAGCCTATTCAGAAGAAGCATTGTGTTCATTATCTTCTCTTTAGCAACCCCCTCCCCTCGTGGCCTCGGGAACACCGCAACATTATTTAACATTCTCCCTGTCGCCTCCCCGCACCAATAAAAATGAATAAACTAATTGGAAAATAATAACATGCTTGACATATAGCTCTCAGAGTCTGTAATTTATTGAAGTGCTATCACCTCGTTGGTGTTTGTTAGCTCATACGCCCTCAGCCAGGGCTCGGTTTAATTATACATCCGGAGAGTCATTTATAACGCCAAGGTGTTTGTCTGGGAGAGCATCCGAGCATTTAGCTGTAATGTGGCTCGTCATTCATCAGAGACGCCGTCTAGACCAGTGAGCTGTGTACAATAAGATACGTGAAGTTCAAGGCCGTTGTTTGATGCTCGGTGATGTGGGGCTGGTTTGGAGATAGAAGAGACCTTCTGCTAGGGTTAGGGTTAGGGTTAGGGTTAGGTTGAGGTATAGGTTTAGGTTCAGGGTTAGGGGTGGAAGGTGGATCACATTATGAAATCTGTCGCAACCTTCAACTCTTCAACTCTGTGGGACTTTTTTCCTTGTCCTCTGTGAGGGTCCAAGGCTGAGAGATGTTGTGTACTAACCATTTATTGTTTCACATGTTGGGCACTGTGAAGCCTTAGAGACTGGACTGGTGATGAAGGGCTGTACAGATCAAGAAACACTACCCTGACCCTTCCTCTTCTAGAAACACTACCCTGACCCTTCCTCTTCTAGAAACACTACCCTGACCCTTCCTCTTCTAGAAACACTACCCTGACCCTTCCTCTTCTAGAAACACTACCCTGACCCTTCCTCTTCTAGAAACACTACCCTGACCCTTCCTCTTCTAGAAACACTACCCTGACCCTTCCTCTTCAGGAAACACTACCCTGACCCTTCCTCTTCTAGAAACACTACCTTGACCCTTCCTCTTAGTAGTTGCCTATTTGCTTCACTTGTCTGAGCTCTTGTTTTATTTGCTTATTACTCATTTTGTCTCATTTGTTTAATAAAAGTAGGTATCTAACTTATTGATTTTTACCTCAGCACTGGTTCTGCTCTTAGATGATGTTTAGGAAAGAGACACACTTACGATTTCTGGTGACTAGTAGTTCTCTACCTTTGTTGAATGACCTTATTGTAAGTCGCTTTGGATAAAAGCGTCTGATAAATGACTGGAATGTAATGTAATGTAATGGTTTATATAAAGTGAGTTTTATAGAGTTTTATATAAACATACAGAACAGTCAATATTATGTATTTTCAACAAATTGAAAGGCATCGATAAACCATTGTGCATTATCTTCTGTATTCTTCTATTGAGGATTGTCCTGTAAAAAACATTTTCTATTGATCAATTCATGAACTGCATTATGGATGATATTTTGTAATCTTTCATGATTGATAATTGATCACCACCTATTCTGTTCATGGGTCGTGCATCCTGATGAAAGCGCCGTAGCTGAAACGCCGCCGTGCACAATAAATGTCACAGCAGATGTGAGGAGGCGTGTGCGACTCGTTCTGCATGACACGATGCTAAAGGAGAGTTTGGTCGGCCAACTCCAACAAAGCAAAACCCTGGAACAAAAGCAGCGGGGTTGAGGCTCAGACTGACGAGATAGCGGCGAGATGCCAAGCTCAATTCAACTCGCCGAGGAGGAGCGCCGCCGAAACCCCTCGTCCTTGTCTTTTTCAGCCCGTGAAATTGCATTCTGGGTACTGACGCCTCTCTGTCAATGTGTAGCCCAGCGGCGGCCTGGGTTTGGAGCACCACCGATACAGAATCAGGGGCCCCCGTTAAGTGCCGGGCTTCTTAACCTGATTATGGGGCCGATGCCCACTGGCAAACACAGAGATATTCATTAGAGAGCCGGTGGGGAACGGCGATAAAGCAGCAGGCAGCTGCAGCCGGTGACCAAGCACAGGGAGGTGCGTGAAATGCAGATATTAGCATGTGAAAGGGACGGCCGGCAAGCAGCGAGCTGGGAGGATCTCAGCCAGCAGATCTACTCCTGGAAAGAGGAACACATGAGCTTGGAGGAGACCCAGAATATGATTTGACATGGACTCATAAACTGGTTACTGAGACACGGCGACATAAAGAGCTTTGTTCTGAAGGAGATGTGTGAGAACTTTAAGTTCACTAGTGTGATTAACTTGAATTTCACCAAATAAAAGATTAAACAGGTTCTGACACTTTTTAAAGGTTGGAAAAGGGAGACGTTCCCTGGACTACATTCTACAAGCCTTGGGTTAGGGTTAGGGTTAGGGTTTCATGGTTAATTCAAAAGAAAACGTGTATGTTCTTCATGGCTGAAGCACACTGAGTTGGTTTCAGTTTGTTATTTTAACGAGTCATGAAATAAAAGCTATTTAGTGTTTTGGAGCCTCGGAGCTTCTTCTTCTTCTTCAAACCAAAGACAAATAAGTCGATACAGAAACCCAACAGAAGCATCTCTGTCCTGGTTAGCAAGTAGAGGAAACGCTTTTACAGACTTGATGTTCCAGATCTTAGAAATATTGAAGAAATATGATGAACTTCAGGTAACGACTTCTTTTTCTATACTGACAAAAAGAGTTTGGGAAATGAATTATTTAGTAAATTGCTAGAAAAAGAAAAGTCTCCATTAAGACCAGAAAGGAAGTGCTGCTAAATATCGACTCTGATCTGAAGGTTTCTGGAGCACAACAACTGAACATACTCCAGTTTTAACCAAACGGTCACAGGTTCAAACCCCACAGAATCCAATGAGCAAGGCACTGAAGGTCTACCTGCTCATGGATCTTATAAATGATATGTAGATGTAAGACGAGCCAGGATGACTTGGTGGTTAGACACACCATCCCATAACCAAAATGTCACAAGGTTGAGCCCCTAAATGTGTCCCTCAACAGTCATGTCCTGCCAAAGTGCCCTTGAGCAAGACACTTTACCCCATCCTCACCCATTGTAAGATAAATGACTAAAATGTGAATCTGTACTGGTCCCTCTATACTCACTGAGCACTGGACAGCTTGGAACTCAGTTGACCTTCAACCTTCAACCTTCACGGTACATCTGATCACCAGACGTCTTTCCAACATGGCGTCTCTGCTTTCTCTCTCATATCACCCAGGATCTTTTAGACCAGCAGTAAATACATGATTCCATATTTAACCAACACGTAAACAACTGTAAATATCAGAGACATGAACTGGAGAAGATGATGCTTTACTCTTCGTAGTCGTCTACTAAGCTTCACTGTTCAACCCTGTGGAGCCTCGCTGAGCCTCGACACCAGAGCTACTCAGTGGGAAACCTCCGATACGTTAATAAAGTTTGTTCAAAGTATCCTCAAGCATCCATTCTGTAGAAGTGTAACACGACAAGGCTTCTTTGTGAATTGGCTTAACCGCAGAGTAATTGGATCTAGGAGTAAACAGGTCTGGTCTGGTTCAGAGGAAACAATCTGCCTGTTGGATCAGTAAATGTCATAAAGCATCAATTACATGCCTCCAGCAGCAGCGGGACTCTTGACATTTCATGCTTGTTTTTGACTAATGCGCAGACCTCCACATCCGTCTGGTCTGAAGGCTCCTGACTTTGTCTTCAGAGGGTTTTTGACTTTCACGGCCTTCCCATCATTTTTAGCCTTTGTCTGGCAGTCCTGCAGACAGACGGCTGACCTGATCCTGTCCAAGTGCAACACGTGGCCCAGCAGAGCAGAACGTAGTAGAAGCCCAGTCGTCTGCGGTGGCCTGCACTTCATGAAGGTGGTTTTATCTGCCTCATTCTCCACAGAGGAACCAGCTCACCACGGTTTCAATTTTACAGTTTGAAACAAAGATCTTAATACTAACAATCTACTAGACACATCTCTGTATCACGGGTGTGTAGGTGAGTGCAGCCCAAACCCGGGCAACGTGCCGACGTGCCACTGAGCAACTACTGGCCGACAAGAAAAGATCGTCATCGGACATTCGGTCCGGTTTTAAGAGGTTAGAAGATGTAATTGTCCCGGTCGGATCCTCTGATGCCCTTAATGATCTGCTCTGCTGGATCGGGCACCGGGTCCAGGCGGGGTCAACTCAGGTCATGCTGCTGCCACTGCTGTTACCTCAACTTTCAGGTATAAATACTACAACAAAATACTGTTACCTCAGCTTTCAGGTATAAATACTATGACAAAATACTGTTACCTCAATTTTCAGGTATAAATACTACTAGAAAATACTGTTACCTCAGCTTTCAGGTATAAATACTACGACAAAATACTGTTCCCTGAGCTTCTAGGTGGTAAGTTCTACTGTATTAGTCATTGATGTTCCCATAGTGTAGAGCTGCAGCATCACTGGAAGAAGTTCATGAACTTGAATCTTGTATTGAGTCGCTTTCCTCAGATAATCTGATTCATTCCAATACTTTTAATCTTGTTTCCAAGGATTTCTGTATTATCTTGAAATAACTAAAGTCTCTCCACTTGTTTCCAAAGCAGTTTGGAAGAAACTAGAAACAAATGTGAGATGAAGGTGGAATGAAGCAGATTAGCATCAAGACAGTGACGTTGGTTTGTGGTGGAACCCAGTGAAGTTCTCTCTTTGTTTTATTGCTTTAAGAAATAAAACTTCTGTGATGCGTTTCCTTTTAGAAGTTGATGTAGAGCAGGAAGACAAATCGGACCATGAAGTCTAATCTGAATCCACCGCTGCATGTGCACAGTCAGGCGCCATGAAAGAGTCACGCCGCCGACCACTTCCTCCCGCCGGCGTCTTCATCCAGCATCCTGCCGAGTCGATCCCGTCGAGTTTCTCTTTTTCTGTTATCATTATTTTTTGATGAGACGTCTTTTAATGTGAAGATGAAATAGATCTCTTTAAAGATCAAACTCCTTCAGTCTGTTGAACTGACACTTCCTCTCCGTTCTTACACCAACGAAGAAGAACGCCAAAAAGTTGGATTTCCTCTTCTGTTGCACACAGCTGGAGTTTCTCTTGTCAACGCTCCAGACTGACCTCCAATCAGATCTCCAGGAGAATGAGCTTCAGCTGCAAGCAACCAATAGAAAGGAGGTGGAGGGTCAGAGGTCACAGCACCCGAGTGACCCTGAAGGAGCTGATCAACGGTTCTATTACAACCAGGAAGGGCCAGGGGGAGGAGCCACCACTAGAAACAGGAGGTAGCTTGACGGTGGAAAGTAAGGGGGGGGGGGGGGGGGGCGTTTACCTTCAACTCTGTCGACCCGGTTTCAATTAACCATGACCAGAACCTGAACCAGAACCTGAACCTATACCAGAACCTGAACCAGAACCTGAACCAGACTGGTTTAGTTACCAGACCCGGACGGTGTTGCTGCCTTGCTGCTGAAGAGACAGGAGAAGATTTGCTGAAGGACTGTGGAGGGGTAGTGTGTGTGTGTGTGTGTGTGTGTGTGTGTGTGTGTGTGTGTGTGTGTGTGTGTGTGTGTGTGTGTGTGTGTGTGTGTGTGATTGATGCTCACTCTCTGTCTGATCTCCAGAAAAAACTAAATCTCTCACAGGAAACCAGAGGTCAAGAGGTTGTGCTTCATACACACACACACACACACACACACACACACACACACACACACTCTCCCAGTATGAGCTGGGATAAACAGGCTGAATGAGACTGGTAGTCAATAATTGGTGACAATATTTAGTATCTTTATTTTGAATGATTTCAGTTTTGTTCTTGTCACCATGGAAACAGAATTTAGATTGAAGAACAAAACAAAACAACATCTCAGGTTTTCATCATATTTGTGTTCAGGTTCAGCTCCGCCCAACCAACATCTGAAGCCACGCCCCTTTTCCCACGTACTCACCCTCCTCTTCATCGGCCGATCAAGACTCCTCGACCTCCACACGCCTGGTGAATATGACGTCATCTGGAGGTCAGAGGTCATGATGCCGCTCTGCTGTCCAACTAGATGAGTCAGGTTTCAACCTCGAGGTTGAATCCCAGCAGCCACCTGCCCTTGAGCAAGGCAGCGACCCCACAGGTTCAACCTCACTGAGAGAGAGATGTAATACACCAAATACACCAATGGGAAGAGAGGAAGAGGGAGGGAAGACGAGGAAACAAGGGAAGGAGGTGGAGTTGATAGAGAGAAAGGAAAGGAAAGGAGGAATAATGGAGGGGAGGGGGCAGGGGGGGGGGGTCATCAGGGTAGAGGGGGATGGGGGAGATGAGAGGAGGAGGTGGAGAGAGGGATGGGGGAGGAGAGGAAGCCGGGGGAGGAGACGAGGGGGGTAACGAGTGCTTGCTGCAGAAAGGAGGAGGGGGTATTTTACTGGGGGGGGGGGGGTATCTAGCTCCAGCTCATTAGGGCAGATATCAACCCCCCTCCATCACACAGACAGGGAGGAGGAGGGGTGAGGGGGGGTTCAGCTCGTCTGCTGCAGATAAAAACATCCTCACATCGCCGTGGCAACGAAGCCTGAAATCTGATTCAGATTCAGAATCAGAAACGTCAGACGCAAAACGCTGCTGACATCACAAGCTATCTACCTACCTACCTACCTACCTACCTACCTACCTACCTAGCTAGCTACCTACCTACCTACCTACCTACCTACCTAGCTAGCTAGCTACCTACCTACCTACCTACCTACCTACCTACCTAGCTAGCTACCTACCTACCTACCTACCTACCTAGCTACCTACCTAGCTAGCTAGCTACCTACCTACCTACCTACCTACCTATCTACCTAGCTACCTACCTACCTACCTAGCTACCTACCTACCTAGCTACCTACCTAGCTAACTAGCTACCTAGCTACCTACCTACCTACCTAGCTACCTACCTACCTACCTAGCTAGCTACCTAGCTAGCTACATATATATATTGAATGAACCTTGTATCTTAAGTATGAATGGAATCAGTCATCAATAGATAAAGCATCAATAGATAATACAACAATTGAAAATGTAATTATCAATTTATTTATCAAATGGTGAATTAAATATTATTATTATTTGTTAATCTATTTATACTTTATCAATTTATCTTTTGATGATCAAATTGTTGATTCATTTGTCTGTTGTTTTATCTATTCATGCATGTATTTGAACATGTATTTATTTATTAATTGATTGATTATTGATTTATTAATTGATTTATCTATTGACCAATTGATTATCGATTGTCCCTTTTGGGCCCCCATACTAACGTGGCCGGGACACATCGTCAGTGCGTGAAGGAGGTTGAATGTTTTGAGCATCATCCCGCCACTAACGGCCATGTTGGATCTGTTGGTGTGTTTTGTAGGGAGGTGTTTGATTCAGAGGTCAGAGGTCAGAGGTCAAGGTCAGCTATAGAACAGCTGGTAGGGTTCAGGCTCAAGAGCACTTCAGCAGGACGGGGGTTTGAATTCAGTGCAGTTGAAGTCACTGGTGCAGGTGTGTGTGTGTGTGTGTGTGTGTGTGTGTGTGTGTGTGTGTGTGTGTGAGGGTGGGAGGTGTGTCAGCAATTTCACACACACACACACACACACACACACACACACACCGTTCAGCCTGACAGTGAGCGGTGGCAGGAACATTACTCAACATTACGGAGGTTCACACTCCATTTCATTCACTCTGTCGCTCGACGTGACTGACTCTCTCTCTCCCTGTGTGTGTGTGTGTGTGTGTGTGTGTGTGTGTGTGTGTGTGTGTGTGAGGTGAGAAAATGATGTCAACAGCAATGATGTCAGCTGCTCTCAGCCAGATTCACCCAACGGATCAATTGAACCATGAGAGGAATCACTCTGAGTCACAGAGAGAAAGAGAGAGAGAGAGAGAGAGAGAGAGAGAAAGGGAGAGAGCGAGAGAGAGAGAGAGAGAGAGAGAGAGAGAGAGCGAGAGAGAGAGAGAGAGAAAGAGAGAGAGAGAGGGCTGGATCCTGTTTTTCTGTCTTTCCAAAATAAGAGCTCCATCCTTTGAAAAACAAACTTTCATTAATCATTTAGTAAAAGTGTCTCTTGGTGATGATGACTGACAACACAACTTTAAACTGAAGAGACTGAAGGAGAGAGTGGTCCAGACTGGTCCAGACTGGTCCAGACTGGTCCAGACTGGATCCTGGACTTGGATGAACTTCTGGAAACAAGCTCTTATTTATTGTTATTGCGACAAACGCGTGACAGCTCACTTCCTGTCCTCCAGTGGTAAACAGAAGTTGTGATGCTCGACGCCTCGCTGAAGAACCAGACGGAGGAGGAGGAGGAGGAGTCTCAGAGACAAGCAGGAACTGACCCATACCTCCATTCACCAAGACAGACTGAACCTGAACACTACAGGGGGTAAACTGATCAACCCAACCGGACCGCCGGGATGGGGGCGGGGCTTAACGAGTTAACGGGTTTAAAACATGTTTGATGTTTGAGTGGTACCGTGCAGGAGGTCGGAGATCCTGGAAAACCTGGAGAGTGGAATTAAGAAAAAGTTGGAAAACGGAACAAGTACATTTATTAAGTTGAAGTTTCTCTATAATTTCATGTGGAGGAAAAAACCTGACATGGTCTGAACAGCACCAGAGAGACTCACTACTCACTGACTGTAGTATTCCTCTTTACTACTCAAAGTAGTACTACTACTCCCTGGGAGAAGTATTTAATTACACTAGTCATGTATTACTCTAATGGAAAACAGGAAATCATCATTTCTTCACATCTGTCCTCCTGTCCTGTAAATTGGTAATCCCAGTTTGTGGAACCCAGAGGTCAGAGGTCAGAGGTCAGAGGTCAGAGGTCAAAACACCAAAACACAGAAACACAGAAACACCAAAACCACCGAAACTGGAAGCTGACAGGTGGTATCGGTCGGGTTAGTTGTTCTGGAGGATGATGCACCCCTCCTCCCCGCATAAGAGGATATCACCCACGGGGACACGCGTGCGGTGGGGCGGGTCTTAATCTCAT
>JAXDDW010000150.1:0-25000 GCA_034670385.1 Hoplostethus mediterraneus
TCCACGTCCCCTCGGATCCCTCTATCATCCAGTCCCTCATCCTACTCGGTTGCGCCTTAAAAGAATACCTTCATTCGTCATTTGGGCCTTTTTTTTGCTCCAAGCAAACTAGCGGCACCCAGCGGAAAACTCAGTGAGGAATGCTAATGACCGCTCATGGTTTTAATGAGCCGTTTTATGCTAGCTTCCACTTTTCAACCTTCAACCAAGCAATGTGACAGGTGCACGGTGGAGGAAATACCAGACTACAATTCAAAATTTGAAGGTAGGGGCAATAGATTCCTGATCATTTTCATTTTTTTGTAAATCCTACCAAGATCCAGTCACTGCATCGTCCTTTTTCCCTCCCACATCTCCAACGCTTTGCTTATTAGCGCTCGTAGCCAGAGCGACTAGGGGTTCAGGGACTTGCTCAAGGACACGTTGTGGGAATCTAACTCGGGACCTTTACCGTAAATCCTACCAAGATCCAGTCACTGCAACTCGGGCCCTTTCGTAACAGCTACACCCCAACAAACCTCAAAAGGATAAGGTTGACATTTTGTCTGTAACTTTCTGTCATTCTCTTGTCAAAAAAACATGTCTACATTATCTCTTCAGTTAAGTGAAAGAAATGGCCGGTTGCCATCACTACCAGCCCAAACGGAAACCAGCGGGTGCCGATTTGCCGCCAGCGAACTAGAATCCTTCCCTATATTGGGTCATTAAATTCCTCGGTTAATCCCATGCTGCTCATTTCCTCCAATTCCCTCCCTTCCTTTTTTCCCTCTCATTCCATCAATCCTTCCCTCCAACCGTCTTTACTTCTCCCATCTCCATAAATTTGCACATCCCGCTCAACTTGACCCTCGAGCCATAAGAACTGGTTTCTACCGCGGAGCTCCCACAGAGCTCTTTTCTTCCCATATGCAAACCCAGAACCATCGATTGCCTCCAAGGCCTTTATATCCCCCCCCCCCACACACACACACACACCTCCATCCCTTCATTCCCTCTTTGCTCTTCCTTCTTACCATGCATTTGCATACCCCAGGTGTCTTAGCACACCCCTTCCTCATGTCCACGTATCCTTTCTTTCAACTACTGTACCTCCGCATCGCAAACAATTACCTCTCGTGAAAAAAGCACCTGTCCGACCCTCTTTCCTTCCCTTCCTTCCTTCTGTGCTTTTCCTGTGTCCTTTGCTCCCTGCCTTCTGAATTCATTCCCTCCCTCTCTCATTTCCTTCCTTCCTCCCTACGCCGCTACGTCCCCTGTGACAGCATCCCAGGGTCTTTGGAGCCTGCTAGGGATGTTCAAACGTTCACAAGGTCTCGCAGGCTCCCCCGCAGTGGGCAGAAGTACGACTCCACACCATCGATTCACCCCGGAGGCGTACGCTCTCCCCTAGCCTCCCCCTCCTCTTCCCTCCCAAGCTCCCCACTGAAGATTTCGAGGATGCTTCCACCGCCGCGAACACCCCCACTCCCCACCTTCTACTGTCCGGTGACTGCTTAGATCTGTGAGTGTGAGAAAGACTGGTTGTGTGTGTGTGTGTGTGTGTGTGTGTGTGTGTGTGTGTGTGTGTGTGTGTGTGTGTGTGTGTGTGTGTGTGTGTGTGTGTGTGTGTGTGTGTGCATGGAAGTTCACACTGGAATGCCAAAGAAGGACTGAGACGGTGCGAGAGGAGGTGAGGAAAGAGAAGGAGAGCAGTTCAGAGGAGGGAAAAGAGGAGGAGCGAGGAGAGAAGAGGAGGAGAAAGGCGAGTGCAAGATAGGGAAGGAAAGGAGAGGAAAGAGGAGAGGAGGAAAGAGGAGAGTAGAGGGAGGGAGGGAGCGCCGGCTCTCAAACCATAAGTAGGCCAGAGGAAATTTCAGAGAAATTGATTAGAATTCAAACAGACACAGCGAGCCGGGGGTGTGGCGGGGCGGCGGATGAATATTTATCAGGAAATGTCTTCCAATGGCTGGCACATATAAACACACCCAAAGGCCCTGGAGAGAGAGAGAGAGAGAGAGAGAGAGAGAAATAAGACACCCAGAAACAAGAAGAGACCAGGATTCAGAGCAAGACGGAGACAAATCGACAGGTATTAAGAGACAGAAGGAGAGGAAGGGCGAGGGAGTGACTGACAGAGAGCGAGAGAGAGAGAGAGAGAGTGCAGGGTGAGAGAGAGAGAGAGTGCAGGGTGAGAGAGAGAGAGAGAGTGCAGGGTGAGAGAGAGAGAGTGCAGGGTGAGAGAGAGAGAGAGAGTGCAGGGTGAGAGAGAGAGAGAGAGTGCAGGGTGAGAGAGAGAGAGAGTGCAGGGTGAGAGAGAGAGAGAGAGTGCAGGGTGAGAGAGAGAGAGAGAGTGCAGGGTGAGAGAGAGAGAGAGTGCAGGGTGAGAGAGAGAGAGAGTGCAGGGTGAGAGAGAGAGAGAGAGTGCAGGGTGAGAGAGAGAGAGAGAGTGCAGGGTGAGAGAGAGAGAGAGAGTGCAGGGTGAGAGAGAGAGAGAGAGTGCAGGGTGAGAGAGAGAGAGAGAGAGTGCAGGGTGAGAGAGAGAGAGAGTGCAGGGTGAGAGAGAGAGAGAGTGCAGGGTGAGAGAGAGAGAGAGTGCAGGGTGAGAGAGAGAGAGAGTGCAGGGTGAGAGAGAGAGAGAGAGTGCAGGGTGAGAGAGAGAGAGAGTGCAGGGTGAGAGAGAGAGAGAGAGAGCAGGGTGAGAGAGAGAGAGAGTGCAGGGTGAGAGAGAGAGAGAGTGCAGGGTGAGAGAGAGAGAGAGTGCAGGGTGAGAGAGAGAGAGAGAGTGCAGGGTGAGAGAGAGAGAGAGTGCAGGGTGAGAGAGAGAGAGAGAGAGTGCAGGGTGAGAGAGAGAGAGAGTGCAGGGTGAGAGAGAGAGAGAGTGCAGGGTGAGAGAGAGAGAGAGAGAGCAGGGTGAGAGAGAGAGAGAGTGCAGGGTGAGAGAGAGAGAGAGTGCAGGGTGAGAGAGAGAGAGAGTGCAGGGTGAGAGAGAGAGAGAGAGTGCAGGGTGAGAGAGAGAGAGAGAGTGCAGGGTGAGAGAGAGAGAGAGAGAGAGTGCAGGGTGAGAGAGAGAGAGAGTGCAGGGTGAGAGAGAGAGAGAGTGCAGGGTGAGAGAGAGAGAGAGTGCAGGGTGAGAGAGAGAGAGAGTGCAGGGTGAGAGAGAGAGAGAGAGTGCAGGGTGAGAGAGAGAGAGAGTGCAGGGTGAGAGAGAGAGAGAGAGAGCAGGGTGAGAGAGAGAGAGAGTGCAGGGTGAGAGAGAGAGAGAGTGCAGGGTGAGAGAGAGAGAGAGTGCAGGGTGAGAGAGAGAGAGAGAGTGCAGGGTGAGAGAGAGAGAGAGTGCAGGGTGAGAGAGAGAGAGAGAGAGTGCAGGGTGAGAGAGAGAGAGAGTGCAGGGTGAGAGAGAGAGAGAGTGCAGGGTGAGAGAGAGAGAGAGAGAGCAGGGTGAGAGAGAGAGAGAGTGCAGGGTGAGAGAGAGAGAGAGTGCAGGGTGAGAGAGAGAGAGAGTGCAGGGTGAGAGAGAGAGAGAGAGTGCAGGGTGAGAGAGAGAGAGAGTGCAGGGTGAGAGAGAGAGAGAGAGTGCAGGGTGAGAGAGAGAGAGAGTGCAGGGTGAGAGAGAGAGAGAGAGAGTGCAGGGTGAGAGAGAGAGAGAGAGCAGGGTGAGAGCTGCAGGGTTGGAGATGTTAACACGTCCACCCCGCTACTATCACACCACCATGCGGATAGATCTGGGCTGGCTGGGAGGAGCACCTGCAGCACTCATGCATGTGTTTATTGCGTTCACCTTCCCCGGGGATGTTTTGCTGTACGCTCCTTAGCGGTGTGTCCTCGCGTTGATGAGATTTGATATATATCCTATTGTTAACATTTAATAACCTTTTAAAATTACAGTTACAATAAATGGAAAGGTAAATAAAAGAAAGGTTAGGCGCAAACTGAGTCATTTATCGGATCCATGTTTAGCCTGCTGCTTTTATTTTATATTGACACTCCAATAGACGGTGGTGTTTGTCAGGTGAATACTGCAGTTCTCAGCACCTCCCCAAGAGGGCGCCACCCTCCTGTTGAGAATATTGTATTAGCAAATGTTTTACAATGACTTTATCTCTACATATGTATTGTTAGAGGCCGTAGTGAGATCTTCCAACACAGAAACTTGACATAAATGTATACAATCTGAAATAACATTATATTATTGCTTACTTTCAACATGAAAAGTGTCATAGGATCAAAAAATCCAGTAATCTCCAGTCTAAAAGGTATGGAAAAAACATGCCAGTGCTGTGTTGACCTGGATGCGGGGTCATTTCCAACCTATCATTTATGTCGTGTGTAGAATGTAAATAACTATAAACATACGTTATGAAAAAAAAAATAATAATACAATGTTTTTCAATGAGGATGCATGGCAACCTACAGGGCGAGTGCTCCAGACACGTGACTCAAATAATTCTGGTGCACCGTCATATTTCAGAATAAAATTCATGTTATTTCCATGTCATTGTCAGTTTTTTTTTATTTATCCTGAGAGTAGTCTGTGAAACATTCCCTCGAGCCAGCTGGATAGAAATAACCTAGTGCCGGGGAGGTGCTATATTGACTCAGCAGGGGATCATTTTCAATCCTGAGCTGAATTTTTCGGGGCAGGGTTTGCACCGATAGTGACCCACCGATAGTGATAATCATTCTCGACTCAGCAAGCTACTGTAAATTGCATACCGCGTATGAGGTTCAAATCTGGCACGACGCAACATATCACCCTTTCTCTTTCTCCGGTCTGCTTTCGCGGAGAATCGAGTAGAAAACAAAAAGATGTGTTTCCGTGGAAAGCTTTTTTTTTTTGGAGAGTTTGATAATGCAGATTTTCTTTGAGAACTAGTATTTCCCATCGCCTCCCCAAGTCCCTGAAGTGTAAGGTGGGGGGCAGAAAAATAGAAAAATGCTACTGAGGAAGGAAATTGCCCCAACCTCCCACCTCTCGTATGGTTGTGGAGAAAATGGAAACACTTTTCAATAGTAATAATACGTTTTCTTCCAGTTTTCACCGAGTGCGGCTGAATTTGTCTCTTTTGTCCAACAGCCTGATGTCTGCTGGTACGAGCTTACAGTACGTCGGCTTGTGTTGCTGCTGTGGACGTATGAACCGTTCTCAAGAAGCACTCCTGTTCTGCTTTTCTTCTCGTTCTTTCTTTCACGGCTTGAAATCCTCAGCCAAGCGTACTGACGAAGGCCAGCAACAAAGGTGCACCGATGTTTAAAAAAAAAAAAAAAAAAAATGCAGAAAACTGCACACAGTGATTTACCGCCGCACCGTTTCTCCTCCCCAAGGGTAATTGTTCGGAAAAAATTCTCCAACGGTTTCTCTTTTCAACCGTCGGAAAGAAAGGACCCGGCGGACCTGTTGATTGAGGCGAGTTTCAAAGGGACAATACGCCAATTAAGTTCTACTTGGCGGCACATGAAAAAGGGACTCGGCTGCGGTGGCTTGTTGCGGTACTAATGGAGGATGGATGGAGCAGAGCTGGATCTTTCATCATCATCCTTGCATTAACACCTCTTGTTTATTTTTTCAGCCTGCATATACCTGTCAGCACTTCAGACTAACTGCACTGCAGATCAAAACTGCATTTAAAACATCTTGCATTTGCAGGTACTTCACAATTGAACATACTTTCTTGTCTAGTACTGCAACGACTCACATTGTAACGAGGCACGGTTCCCCATCAGCTATTCTTATAGACTTTAAGATGCATTAACTTAATGTATTGCGACCCCTCTAGTGGCACCCGCAGGTGTTGTACATCTTTAATTCAGTTGGTTTTTTTTCCAACTGGGAGGAAGTCTACTTCCGAGTCTACTTCAAACACATTTCAGTACACATTTCAAGTCAGCTTACAACAGAGGGTTTGTCCCCCACTGAGTTATGTGGGAAGCTTTGGTTTGTTTGTTTTTTAATGAAAATGTTGCATGGTATTCGCTTCAAATTTGACTTGGGATCAGACAGAGCTCTATATATAGAGCCAGTGGCTCAGGAGGTAGAGCAGGTTGGCCTCCATCTGGAGTCAGAATAAACACTATTGTGTAGGAGCATCTGCAGACGGTAGGTTCGATCCCCAGCTCCTCCAGTCTGCATGACCTTGCATGGTAGCTCACTGCCATCGGTGTGTGAATGGGTGAATGAGAGGCATATACTGTAAAGCGCTATATAAATGCAGCCATGATATCTCGGTGTTATGCAGGGAAAGTTGTCCTGAGCATACATGGTGTTTTTCTGCCAGTATCGCATTCAACTCTTGGAGCAGTCGCAGGTTGCTTACCTCGCTCAAGCCTCCCACACAGTAGTGATTTGTCTGACTGCAGGCCGCTTGAGGAATCCTTTACAATCGGAGTCCTTACAGGCTTTTTTTACCACCGGCATTATCAGACTGGATGGTTTTGTCCTTTCAAATCATTATCATTGAGAGGAAAGAAACATCGGTTCCCTCATCATATGGAATTGGCTCGTTGATGAAATGAGCTTTCATCACCCCACGCACACACACACACACCCTCTTTGTCGGTGTGTGTGTGCAGTCAGATCATCTTTCCTTATGAAGTCATTCGGTAATGAGGCGGATCACATTAGATGAATGGATAGGCTGACTAATCGCATAAAGCCTGTTAATTGGATGCATATTGTCATGGCTAACTGTTATAGCATCATAAACTCCCGGAGCCGACGAGGGCGGCGCTACTCCGAGGTCACATTACCAGCACTAACACAAGAGCAAATAGGCATGACAAATAAGCCAGGGAGGCACTTATAGGCCCTGTGTCACCCTCTCTCTCTCTCTCTCTCTCTCTCTCTCTCTCTCGCTCTCTCTCTCCCCCCTCCAATCATCATTTTTAATTCCAGACTCGAAACGCTTCCCGCCACTCTCCCTCCCTCCCCACCTGGGGAATTTCATCAGCCCCTTTCTGCTTAATTACCTCAAAGACGTTGTCAATCTCATCTAATTATCACTGAATTCCCAGCATTCCTGCCTCGCGAGGGGAAGGGCTTTCAAATGAACCGCTACAATCCGGTTTTAAGACCATGACCCCCCCCACCCCCACCCCATATAATAAGTTAAGTAAGTAATAATAAGATGTTAACCGTCGTGCTTTAAAGGGAAAATCCCACCCAACAGAATTCACACCACACACGCTACGGTTGTGACCCTGAACGCCTCAGGCTCATATCTGCGAACACGGACAAATGTCGACAATTCCTGATCTCGTCCCGCGACCCTGAACTAGACGGCGTTTGGCTTGTTACTCCAAAAACGTTACATCACTTATTACTCTCCAGGTTGTCATTTGTTATATTACTTTACTATATTACATTACACCTATTATCAACAAGAAAACGCGCATGCTTGCCAGCTCTGTGTATCTTCACAAGAATACAAAGTAAAATCAAGCCATCGCTACAGTGTAATAAATGTCAAGTTGATTAAACTTAGAAACGAAAGTTCACCTGCTGCCTTAAAAACGTGAGTAAACCAAAGGCGGGGCCTCCCCAGGACGCTTTGTTCAACTTACAGACATGAGTTAAATGAACGTTGACAACCCGGACAAAACTCACAATTAGTCAAGTCAATGGATAACTTCAAGTTTAACATTTGAAAACATAAACTTGAGTTCACTATCCAAAACTTGTCATGATAAGTGGGATCAAAGAGAAGAAATAAGTTCTCATAACTTAATGGGGCTATCATATTTTACAGTGTACAACTTCATGTCTCATTTTGCTGCTACACTTCGCACACAGGCAGTAAGCCCACTTCCAACGAAGATGAAGATGAAGACGAAGACGCTACACCTAAATCAATGAAAATGACACGACGTCCCTCATCCAGGAACCAGGGAACTTTGGAATGAAACTACTAGTGAGCAAAACACTTCTGACAGCTAATGACAAAACAAATTGGGATGGCAGTCATATATGCTTTTTCATTTTAATCTGAATTTTTGATGAAGGTGATAAATGAGTAACTGTAATCCTGTTGCTGTAATTGAAATAGTAATTTGTTACTGGGAGAAGTAATAACATTGTAATAACATTGTAATGACATAACACACTTTCTTACCCTCCCATCACCCAAGACTGTTCAGCAGCAGCATGGATGTGTTTGTTGTGGTGGATATGTTTTTGCACACAGCAGGGAACATTTAGCAGCGGGGAGTAACATTAGTTAATGGGTCTGTCTTTCCACTACACCCCCCCCCCCCCCCCCGCCCCCCCATAATCCTCAAGCCGATACCCAGGAGTTGTCTGCCTGGTAACTGTGCGCCCTGCAGCTCTGAGGCTACGCTGAGGAGCCATACTGTGCTAAGTGCATATGCGTGCACCTGCGCACACACACACACACACACACACACACATACTGTAAGCTCAAACCACTCCAGCCCTGGACAGTAAATCTCCCAGTAATCATACAAGAAGCCATGTCAAACACTTCCTCATGCATCTACGCAACTAAATGCTAAATAAAATTCAGAGTAAATCGAATCAGAGTAAAGTAGAAGTGAGTCAGCATGTCATCACACAACAACTTGTTTCCTTGATATTTCAGAAAGAAATACAAATTTGCAGTCTGACGATGCGGCAACTGATTTTATTGCCGTTATTTTTATATTTTGGGAGGATTGCGGCTGCCTCTCGGCGACGGGTGAAAGTTTGAACACCATCATCTCCTCCACAGAGACACAGATACCAACTCAGAGATTCAAATTTGGAGTAAAAGAGGATTACTGACGAGACCATTACCGATCGCCAGCAAAATACTAACTGTTCGTTTTGAAAATTTCAAAAGAGAATAAAAAACAAAAGTAACACAGACGCGACACACTGAGCGTAATGGTTTATTTATGCACACGTACACACACACGCACGCACGGGTTCATTTGTTAGCAACATCTTAGAAGGAGAAACAAACACAAAGAGATGTGATTAGCACATCACCATTAATGATTTTGACAGCTGACTTTGAAAGTTACATAGAAGCTGTGTGTGTGTTTGTGTTGGGGGGGTTGTGTGTGTGTTTGTGTTGGGGGGGCTGTGTGCGTGTTTGTGTGTGTGTTTGTGTTGGGGGGGTTGTGTGCGTGTTTGTGTGTGTGTTTGTGTTGGGGGGGTTGTGTGCGTGTTTGTGTGTGTGTTTGTGTTGGGGGGGGGGCTGTGTGTGTGTATTGTGTGTGTGTTTGTGTGTGTGTATGTGTTGGGGGGGGCTGTGTGTGTGTATGTGTTGGATTGTTGTTGCAGGATTGCCGTGACTCACATTTGTACCATCACACTTCCATCTCGCTTCCATTTACTGTGAGTAATCAGCATAATCAAAAGCCCTGTCAGGAGTGAGGCAGATGACTTGGGAGGTTTTGATGTGTGTGTGTGTGTGTGTGTGTGTGTGTGTGTGTGTGTGTGTGTGTGTGTGTGTGTACATACACAGTTGGGAATATTGGAATATTGATCAATGGGTTTTAACTAGACATTTACACTCGAACAACAAATGGTTCTAAACAGAGGACTGGGTCTTTGGCTCAAAACCAGTAGTGACTAGTAGTAGTAGTACTAACAGTAATAGTGGCAGTAGTAGCAGTAGTAGTAATAGTAGTAGTGGCAGTAGTAGTAGCAGTTGTAGTAGTAGTAGTAATAATATTATTTGTGGCAGCAGTAATAGTAGTAGTTGCAGTAGTAGTAGTACTAACAGTAGTAGTGGCATTAGTTGTAGTAGTAGTAGTAGTAGCAGTAATAATAGTAGTGGTGACAGTAATAGTAGTAGTAATAATTGTAGTAGTGGCAGTAGTAGTAATAGGTAATAGTAGTAGTAGCAGGGTTTCTGCAGGTTTCATTAAAGTTAATTTCAAGACTTTTTTAAGACCTTTTAATGCCACTAAGAACGCAATTTAAGACCAATTATGCGATAAAAATGAATGCAAAAACCCAGACAGTAGTATTTGACAGTATTTGACAGTAGTTTCGTGTTCTTCACTCTGCATATGCGATTCCAAAGCTTCAAACTCAGATCGGCGCAGGAACGTTGCAAGTGTGGTTCCACTCTACTGCCGAAAAACAAATCTGTTCCTTCAACCATTGAAGTGATGTACATCACTATACATTTTACTAAGGTAACTTAGTCGACATCACCAATCACATTTTTAAGACCTCTGAAAATTATATTTAAGACTTTACAACAACCAAAAAGACAATTTAAGACCTCTTAAGGCCGTGAATTTACATAATTGAATGTAAGACTTTTTAAGGACCCGCTAAAACCCTCAGTAATAGTAGCAGTTGCAGTAGTGGTAGTAGTAATAGTACTAGTAGTTGCAGCAGTACTTCTACTGACTACTTGTTACTGAGGAAAGTATTATTAAGCCCATCTCTGCTCGAAGTAAATTATGCCACTCGTTGCTGTGCAATTTAAATTGGCTGCAGCAGCAAGAGTCCTCCAGCTGTCTGACCCCAGCCCTGTTAACAGCAGCGTCTGTGTGGAGTGACCACTCCAACAAAGTCAAAACAAATAAAAATGCAAATATCTCAAAGCATGACCGTAATGCGCCTGCATTTGTGACGCGTCGAAACCGAAACCGAAAAAAACCCACAAGGGGCCTTTTGTTCAGCAGAGTGGGATGATCAGGCATGATGTGGTGCAGATTGCTGTATTTAAAACACCGACAGCGGGTGCACACATTTCAGAGCTGATCCAAGAGGGCTGTTAAGGCTGTTAAGGCTGTTAAGGTTGCGTCCTTCAGCATACTCTTGTCTGAGATGCCAGGGGTTTGTATTATACCTTCCATCGCGTTGTCGTGACACCATTCATTTGAATTCATCGCTCATTTCTTCCGTCACTCTGCCGTGTCGGATATAATAGAAGCCGATCAAAACAAAGTGAAAACTCTCAAAAGTATAGTCTCGCTGAAATGAGGGGGGTAAAAACTGCGACTGATACGCCCGTCTCCTCCCCGAACGCTGCGGAGCCGCGTTACAGTTCTTCCTCACCAGCTGTGCCGGCGGTCTCCTCAGGCATTAAATATTGATGACAGCGCGGCGCCCGTGCATACAGTACGCTCATCACCGCTTTCGGAGGCGGGAGCCGTGAATCTGGGCTAATAATCAGTGGGAGGTTTTTCAATGCAAACACCCCTACCTACCCCGCCTCTCCCGGGTCCCTCAGTTGCATCACAGCAGCTGCGGCCCTATCGTGTCGGGGGATTGTGGGTAATTTTTGTTAACGATCACTGTGATCTATCAAATAATACCCCGGAATGTGCCAAATATGGGGAAAGACTCGCTAGATGAATTTGTGAGCCTTGAGATAATTGAGACGGGGATTGCGCAACTCAATATTAGGGGGATTACGGTAAAACTGGCAGCTGTAATTGGCTAGATAGAGGGAACCCAGTGGATTATAATCCAGGGTAATCAATAATGGTTTACACGCCTGGTCCATGTCATCGTCAGGCGTACTGGTGTATTTTTCTTGTTTTTTGCGGTTGTCGTGAAGCAGCGAATCACGTATCTCGCCTGCTAGTTGGGTGGTAACGTTTGCATCACTGACCCTCCCGCCCCTACCAAACACACTCTGTTGCTCTTCACACACACACACACACACACACACACACACACACACACACACATGCTGAGTGGCACCATCGGAGGCAAATGTCCCGTGGAGAAAAAGTCAGCGGGTGGCGGTGGATGATGTGATGGCAGATAGATGCAGGTTCATGTGCATCGCCTGACGTTACCTACTTCTTGGCGTGGGTTGGGTTTCAACAAGAAGATCTGCGTCTGGATGGAATTCAATTATATGTCATATGCCGTTGTCAAAGTAACTGTGATACCTATATAATTACAAACCAATGAGACTACGGTGGAGGCGATTGGTTTCTGACCTCTATCTGACTATCTATTGTTATTTCCCACAATCCTTTCCCATGAACCTCTTTGCTGCTTCGGTCAGCTGAAGAGGAGAAACGTGTTGGAAATTCATTTTCATCGGCCTTTCACTCCTCCTGCCATTGCGAGAAACTATTAGGTTTTTCACACTTGAATATGTTAGCCCAGTGTTAACTTTAACCCTGGGTTATAATAGCCCTGGGTTAACTTATCTCACGTTTCACACTAGTTTTCTTTAACCCTGGGCTAACAATTGACCCCGGGTATTCAGTGTTCAGGATTTCACACTGTAAGCTTGTAGACCCCGGGTTAACGTTTAATACTAATGTTTAACTCCTGTTACATTCTAACCCCTGTTACATTCTAACCCCTGTTACATTCTAACCTGTTACATTCTAATCTGTTACATTCTAACCCCTGTTACATTCTAACCCTGTTACATTCTAACCTGTTACATTCTAACCCTGTTACATTCTAACCTGTTACATTCTAACCTGTTACATTCTAACCTGTTACATTCTAACCCTGTTACATTCTAACCTGTTACATTCTAACCTGTTACATTCTAACCCTGTTACATTCTAACCTGTTACATTCTAACCTGTTACATTCTAACCCTGTTACATTCTAACCTGTTACATTCTAACCTGTTACATTCTAACCCTGTTACATTCTAACCTGTTACATTCTAACCTGTTACATTCTAACCCTGTTACATTCTAACCCTGTTACATTCTAACCTGTTACATTCTAACCCTGTTACATTCTAACCCTGTTACATTCTAACCTGTTACATTCTAACTCCTGTTACATTCTAACCCTGTTACATTCTAACCCCTGTTACATTCTAACCCTGTTACATTCTAACCTGTTACATTCTAACCTGTTACATTCTAACCCTGTTACATTCTAACCCTGTTACATTCTAACCTGTTACATTCTAACCCTGTTACATTCTAACCCGTTACATTCTAACCCTGTTACATTCTAACCCGTTACATTCTAACCCGTTACATTCTAACCCTGTTACATTCTAAACCCTGTTACATTCTAACCCTGTTACATTCTAACCCTGTTACATTCTAACCTTGTTACATTCTAACCTGTTACATTCTAACCTGTTACATTCTAACCCCTGTTACATTCTAACCTGTTACATTCTAACCCTGTTACATTCTAACCCTGTTACATTCTAACCTGTTACATTCTAACCTGTTACATTCTAACCCCACATTTCACACTATTGTTCTTAGCACCGCATTTTGGGGATAGCACCACAAAAGCGGTGCTAACCCTGCTTCATTTGCGCCGGAAGAACTGCGCCCTCTTGTGGTTGTGCGCCATAAAGCAATTCAAATTTCCAGTGGCACGCAGCATAATAAAGCAGTGTAGAAGCTGCCGGTCTTCTCAGCAATGGTCTCATCTGTTTGCTGTAATTACACTAATGACTCCACATTATCGTGGTAATCATTTACTGCTACACACAGCACCTCCAAGGAATCTAGATTTGGAGGTATTTGTTTAAAGGAATAAATCCCTTCCAAAAGCCAGGATGCGGCCGGATCGTCAATATGTATAGGTCCGTGTTCATCGGGGGAAACAGATGCTGCTGGTGATAACTCGATCACTCTACAGTCACTCCAAATCTGTCTCTTCCCATGAGCCTCTCCTTGCAAGCTTCATCAAAGTGCCAGAAGTGTGAGCAGGCACAGGTATGTCTTTTGATTCTTTTGATTCTCAAGTTGAGTCAGGTTCGGCAGAATTAAACAACTCAGTAGGGCGACAGCAGTTAGTGTGTGTGTGTGTCATTCTCTTTTATGTTTCTTTGATGTTTGAATTTTTTGAAAAAATGGGTCCCGGTCTAAAGCGCCGCGGTCCCGTTGCTGGATCCGTGTTAACCGCACTTCCTCGACATGATGACATTTATTCCAGTGATTTCTTTTCATCCTTTGCTCTAGATTAGGTTCCAGGGACGCTGTTGTTTTGTTTGTTTTGGAAGGCAGGAAGCTAAATAATATACAGGTTCTTTGGTGGATGTGATAGTTTTGTGGTTTGTGTCTTTGCGGACCAGCATCCTCCTCCTCCCCCTCACTACCCCCCTTAATGTAGGTGTCGACTGTATGACATTGACCTAAGTGAATAAAGTTGTTTTTCTTCGGTTTGGATGTATTGGAGGATAATGTTAATGCCGCTTTTCAGGAATCAAGAGCATTATCTCACAGATATTTGCAATGTATACTCATATAATTGTTGGTTTTGCTCGGCCCTAGTGTCATTTGTCAATTAGCAGGTAAAAGGAAAAGACAATATCAGGGGGTTTTGCAGGATGCTGTCATACTTGCGAGATATATTTTCTATAGTTGCTATAGTTTATTTGTGGTACTGTCATTTTTACATCAGCACCAGAAATGTTGTAAGCATGCAGACACGTCCTGTGTAGACATCTGGCAGCAGCTAGCTAACAGGCATCACACACACACACAGAGAGAGAGAGAGAGAGAGAGAGAGAGAGAGAGAGAGAGAGAGAGAGAGAGAGAGAGAGAGAGAGAGAGAGAGAGAGAGAATTGAAAAGAGTATTTCATTCACACAAGTATAAGTAAATATACACACACACACACATTGCCAATAGCTTGGCAATGAAATTGACATTTAAGAGAAGGTTTCTGCCGCCATTCTATTCTATTCCTGAAGAAACAAACGCACCCGTGGTGCGCGGCGCCCGACTGAGGACAGACACCTGCTGGGACACACATAATTTATTAGCAGGGTTCTAATCACATCCTCAAATGAGCTCCAATGGAACTCATTAAGACTTCTGATGGAGATCAGCCCAGACAACAGGAGAGCAGAGGAGACGACGGGGGGGAGCTAGACAGAGAGGAGGAAATTACATAGGTAGGTAGGTAGATAGATAGATAGATAGATAGATAGATAGATAGATAGATAGATAGATAGATAGATAGATAGATAGATAGATAGATAGGTGGGTAGGTAGGTAGGTAGGTAGATAGATAGATAGATAGATAGATAGATAGATAGATAGACAGACAGACAGACGGGTGGGTAGGTAGGTAGATAGATAGATAGATAGATAGATAGATAGATAGATAGATAGATAGATAGATAGATAGATAGATAGATAGATAGATAGATAGATAGATAGATAGATAGATAGATAGATAGATAGATGGGTGGGTGGGTAGGTAGGTAGGTAGATAGATAGATAGATAGATAGATAGATAGATAGATAGATAGATAGATAGATAGATAGATAGATAGATAGATAGATAGACAGACAGATAGGTGGGTGGGTGGGTAGGTAGGTAGGTAGATAGATAGATAGATAGATAAACTTATTGATTGGTATTGTATGAGGAAATTGGGTTTTTCAAGGCTAGTATGATCTCAACATGTTTGTATTAAAGCTGCTGATGGGTATTTTGGGTATTTTGTGCCAATGTGCAATACAACTTTTCATGTGCAAGAAAATCCAAATATTTACAAGGATTCAGTGTTTCCGACTATTTCGTTGTTGGCAGGGCGGAGGGGCCACGGAAACAGCATTTAGACCATCATGTGACACCAAAACACTTGATGGACCAGTTCAATGGACCAGTTCAATGGACCAGTTCAATGGAAGGGGAAACAATGAAATGTAGCTGTGGTCAGGGAGGAACCTGATCGGCCTGATGCAGCAGAGAACCAGTCAGTCTAACCGTAGTGGAAATACAAGCGACATATTTCATCAGAAACTAAACAGCAGCTCTGGGCTGTTAAGCCCCGCCCCTCCCCATCCCGGTCTGTTGTTGTTTTTGCGGAGCGCCAGGCGCAGCATCACACGGCGCCTCTGTACAGAAGTGAAGCGGCGTTTCATTTCCAGCGCGTTTCTTCCCACTGCCGCTTTTCATGTCTTCACAGAGATACAATATGTCAGTCAGGGCGACGGATGAGTCGCGGCGTTGTTTTGTTTCGTTGAAGCTCTTCCACCGCTTCTGCTCCGTAATCTGACATGAAAACTGTCAGAGAACGGTTGCCTTTCTGTCTCTGCCAGTTTAATGTGGAATCAGAGGAACTGTGTTGAGTGATATCCTAAGGAAACTTTGGTTTGATGCATGTTTCTTTAAACGCCTGTTCTCCTGCAGCTTGACAGCAGGTAATGGGCTGTGTGTGTGTATACGTGCAAGCGTGTGTGTGTGTGTGTGTGTGTGTGTGTATAAACCAGCTGGAGACCCATACATGACGTGTTGTCAACCTCAAATGACGCCATTCGGTATCCAGACAGAGCGTACCAAACGGAGCAACTTTCCTCGGAGGGGGATTTTCCAAGCCGTTGAAGGAAGAAACCATCTACCAGAACCCCTTCATATCGTCGACTGTAAACTAGAACGCTATTTCCTCGCAAACTAACTCTGCCCGGCAACAGCAGAGGCAATATTATGCCCAAGCCAGCATCCATCCACCACTGTAAATTGAGGGACGCCGTAATCAGCGGCGTGACTCCTCGGCCGGTAAGTGACGGCATCGATGGGTCGGGGATTGAAGAGTCAATCTTAATACCGGGTGGGTTCGGGAGTAGAGTCGTGTTGAGGCGCGGGACGCCGAGGAGCCAAGAGGGTTTTCTTTTCTAACGAGGATGGATGGATGGACGAGGCGGGGCGGAGGGAAAGCTGGTCTCCGCTCGCATTTGGAAACGACCGATTCAATCAAAAGACGCCGCGGTTTAGAGACTTGTGATTTAACCACTCAATCCCTCGCCGTTGGGAAAGCGGGGTCAGAATTAAGCTTTGGAAAGTCGCTATATCACGGAATTGCGCTCAAGGGTTCCCAGGGTGCCGTGCCCTTGAGAGAGTCGAGCGGCTCGCTACCGCTGTCGTTACAAATACGAAAAAACAATGTCACGCTGCGTTTCAGGAACCAAGTGTGATTAAATATCGCCTGAAAAACAAGAGGGGTTTTCATCTGTAGTCCCTAGTTTAACAGACAAAACGTATTTGTGTGTGTGTGTGTGTGTGTGTGAAATGAACATTGCACTGAATATAGAGACAGAGAATGGAAGAAGGGATTGATCGCGGGAAAAACCTGATTCCATTTATTGCCCATGGGGAGGGGTGGAGTGGTACTCTTGGTAGTCCCTGCCGCGTACCGTCACAAATCAACATTTCGTAGCTGTATTCTGATAACAGCTCCAGCACGGCCACATGCTTTAAACACAATTTCCTTTTTTAACAACTGCAACTAGAGGGGCAGAAAACCATCCCAAAGCAACATCGCATAATATTGTTTATTCTACAGCACACCCAACAAACCGCTGTATAGCGCTTTCAGGCTAGCTCATCATCCCTGCAAAAGAGACACTCACCATTATCTTCCAGTCAGTAGACACATCATGAGATACGGAAGACGCTTCAACTCGACAGACAACCGTTCCAAGTGTAAGATGAAGAAGCAGGAGGCTGAGGTGGTGGAGGGAGGGAGCAGCAGGTAGCAGGTAGCAACCAAACACAGGGATGAAAGAGAAGCAGATGAAACAGGCCGCCTCGTCGAAGCGTCAAAACATGTCGGGAGTTCGTTGGGATCAGCTGACGATCGACGCCAGACCTCATAGAGAGTACGAAGACAGCATGCAGACAGACGCCACAAGGAATGGAAGACGGGGATGATCCAATGGCGATGGACGGGCGACCTGTCTACCATCTATCTGAACATCAAGTGTATATTCAACGATGGCGCGGCCGTGTCTAGACGCCGTCGTGGCAGCTCCGCCTCTGACCTCACCGGGGCCCTCTGACCTCACCGGGGACCTCTGACCTCACCGGGGCCCTCTGACCTCACCGGGGACCTCTGACCTCACCAGGGCCCCCACCAAGACCCACACACTGCCCCTCTTATGCAAACACACACACACACTTCAGTAACGACTCCACATAATTTATATCGTCACTGTCGGGCGGAAACCTCGTATCTCCATATTTTGTCATTTTTATTTATTGTGCCGCAAGCGCCGCAAACAGCTGAGCTGAAAGTAAACAGTGACAACCTTACGAGGCGATTTCGTTTTTTTTCATTTCCTGAAAAATTACGGTTTTGGACATAGAAGGTTTGCGCCCGACAGCGACAATATCATATACATACATACAATTTCTTATATTTCTATATTTTTAAGTGCTCTGACTGTAAATATTGTGTTGTTTTTTATATAAGAGCTCTTACTGTAATACTGTAAATATTGTGTTGTTTTTTATATCGAGCTCTTACTGCAATACTGTAAATATTGTGTTGTTTTTTATTGTAAATAGTGTGAACCTGTTATTTTGCCCTTTGCACATTCCCGTTGAGCATTGACACTTTTTCATTTCACTGCACACCCAGTGTATGTATGTGACGAATAAACTCCTTGAATCTTGAATCTACAGTATCGACATGCACGTGCATGCACATAACCATACACGTCGGTTGCACGTTCCTTGTCGGTCGCAAAACATACAACGGTGTTGGTTTTCTTAGTGTGCAACTGGGCCACGGGGAAAAAAAGCTTCATCGTCCGGACGATCTCTGGGGTCTTAGACAAGCCTGCCTGCTCACACCAGCACGTCGGGGACCCGGAGTAACAACAGCGAGGTTTTGGAATAATCTGGCTCCCCGCGGTGTCCAGTTCCCAGAAGACGCCAACGAGATCGGATTATCTCCTTTATCTTTAAACAACTGCAAAACGTCTCGCTGTGCTGCATCAGTTAACCCGGTGAAGGAAGTCTAGGCAGATGCTTTTTACTCGCCGTTATGAGCACACGCGATGTTTGATTGGACCGGTCCACTTTGAGAGCAAGGTGTTGTGTTCAAGGACTTTGTAACAATTAGGCTAGCAATGTGAGGTGGGACGGGCTCGGCGCCAATCGCATCGCCGGCATAAAGTAATGTAACCCATCCCCCTGTGGTTTCTAGCCATTACAACAATGCAGCGGACGCAGTTGAGCGTGTGTGTGTGTGTGTGTGTGTGTGTGCATGTGTGTGCGTGTGTGTCTGCGGTGGCCGCTGAGCCGTGTTCAGCCATTTCACACCCCGGAAACCTCCAGGGTGAGAGGAAAGAAGAAACACTGCCGCTCTGCAGCCGCCTCCGCTTTCCAAATGGGGGGGAAAGAAAAATGCCCTCTATGGCGGCGCTCCCATGACAAAACTCACTAGAATAAGTGAGAACTTGCAAGCAGGAGGAAATAGCACCGCCACACACACACACTCAAAAACACAAAAACATGGATTTTACAGTCAATGCCACTTGTGATTTTGCTTTTTTTGGAAGATGTTTCACTAGTCAACCTTTCCTCATATTTCCTATCATTTCTTGGATTGTAATATATGTCCTAAACCAGGGATGTCAAACCGTGTGGCACGGAGGGCCGAGAGTATGCAGGTTTTCAGTCCAACCGAACACTACACCAGGTGATTTGACTGGTTAGTCCTCCTCTCTGGTTGAAGGTGTGATAACCAGTCAAATCACCTGGTGTAGTCTTCGGTTGGACTGAAAACCTGCATACTCTCGGCCCTCCGTGGCACACGGTTTGACATCCCTGTCCTAAACTCTCAGTACTTACAGTATAGGTGACGGTGAAACAGACTCACGTGTCTTTTGACAATACACACCTGTAGTTTGAGTTTTAAAATAGCTCCTCGACAACATTACGCGAGCATACCCAAGATTCAAACCCAAACTCAAACAAAATCCGGATCGTATCTTTCGAGAGCTGCCGTCTAAAGCCGCCGGCCCCCGAGACGAACACTCAACCCGAATAGAAGTACCTGCCGTCGTACAGCACGGCCCGCTCTGATGTGACTCGGTTAATTTGTTTGTTTCTGCCGGCGAGGCGGAAACGAGTTCAGGCGCCACCGCGAAGCCTTTCATGCTTGAGCGGCCACGTTAGACGAGAGGCATTTTATTTATAGAGCCCCTTTTGGTGTAAACGCGAGACGTGCTTGGTTTGGTCGGGTTTAATTAGAGCGCAGGCGTTCAGAGGAGGAGGAGGAGGGAGCGAGGAAGGAAGGAAGGAAGGAAGGAAGGAAGGGCGGGTGGGACGAGAACTGCTTCCTCAGGTAAAGATGATGATGACGTTGCTCTGTGAAGTGTAATTCATAAACAGCTGTATTACGCTGCAATATTAATCGCAAGGATAAATCTTCACATTTCAGCTGCAACTCTAATCTCCCATAATCCTCTTCGTTTTTTGCATGACATCACATGAAGGGTGACGTCATGCTACATGGACTTTCCAAATTTATCCTTGAAATAGATCATCCAAATCTTTAGATATGATACATACCTTTCATTTCTTGAAATTTTTTGTATTTATTTATTTTAAATATTTGCATTTGATTTATTTATATTTTTTTATTTAAAAAAAACTAATTATTAATTTATAAATAAATGATATAAGTAAATTATATTAATTATTATAAATGAATACATTATTCATTCATTCATTTATTTATTCATGTATTAATGTATTTGTTATTATTTATTTTTTGATTCCGTGTCATCATCATTTACACTGTAGTACTGTTGCAACTTTGTCTATGTATGTTCTGTCATCTGACCACCAACAAGTTCACATACAGTGGTGCATCACACGCTACATACATGTTTTACAGTGGCAAACATTTTATAATAAAGCCCATTGTTGTCTATGTATGTATGGAACGCGCTAGAAGCTGTGTGTTTGCTAACGGTGCGGTTGCTAACTATGCAGCCAGATAGTTACTGTACTGTATTCTCCCTGGAAGAGATGGAGGCAGCTGTTTAGGGGGGCCACTAGGGGCCCGCAGGGGTGGGATCCCATTCAAATAACCTGATAATTAACTAGGCTTAGATGCCGTCAACATGAATGCACCTTGGAACTGTATGCAATCAGTCTTTCTCCACCTTGACCTCGCTTTCTGTCCATTTGTAGAAGAGGTTTTGTCTCTCTCTCTCTCGCTCTTTATTTCCACCTCTCGCTCTCTCTTTTCTCCTGTTAATGAAAAAAGTGATTAACACACCTAAGCGGCACGAGAGACACCCGGTGCCTTTGGGTGAATTGTTCCGCCATAATTTCTTTGTTAATTGCTTCTCTTGGGAAGCATGAGAGTAAAAGGAAGCCCGGGGGTAGCTAGCAGAGTCTGCCACACTTACACACTGGCCTGCTTTTGGGAGACGCTTTCCTCCCCCTCCCTCCCTCCTTCCCTCCCTCCTTCCCTCCCTCTGTTCCTGTTTCTCGCTCCTCCTGGTACATTCTCGTTTCCTCCTCATCTTTTTGTTCCGACGTGGAAAACTGCCTGCGATCCTCGTTTAGCCTCTCGTCTCGTCTCCTCCCTCCTCCCTCCTTTTTTCACTCATCCTTCATGTGTATCCTTTTCTCTCACACTAATTCCTCTGTTGTAATGCCCTCTTCTTTCGTTTCCACTGCATCCCCAATTACCCCTCTACTGTCATGCTCCTATGCCAATGGAAATTTGGGGAATTTTCTCTCCTGATCCTCTCCCTCTTTCCCAGGGCTTTCTCTTCTACCTTCCTTCCTCCCCCTGCCTTGTTATTCCGCCCGGCCTCTCCTCCTCTCCTACTTCTTCATTCCCCCTTGACAGTGAAATGTACATTAAAGCACGGCCACATTATTGCACCGCTGATTCACGGCAGCTGACAGATAAAGGCTCTTCGGGCAGGCAAGACTGCCATCGTGAGGCGAATGCAGCACCACGAGGCGGCGGGCTTCTGCCTGTTTTCAACCCTGCGGTGAATCGTGCATGATGTCTTTGCCCAGGCCGAAGGGAAAGGTGTAGCTGTGAAACATGAAGAGATTTATCTGATTGGCTTTCCAGGGCTTTTAAGGCTCTGGCATGGTAGACCGACTGCACCAAGTTCAGACCTTTGCATCCATAACTTCCACAATTTGTTTGACCGGGCCTCATCAGTTAGCAGGTGTCTTGCTCTTTTACCCCCCCTGGGATAGTGAGATCAGATTAATTGTTTCCTAGAGTGGTATTCGTTTGCCAAAAGGACAAGAAAAGGAGGAGAGGGAGAAACAAATCTCTCCTTCGCTTTTTATTACATTTCCTCCCCGACTACTTCGTCATTCTCCAGTCCACAGGAGTATTGTCAAGGCGCCGAGGCCCTGACCTTTGCACTTCTTCATTTCGGTTGCTTGTACTTTTATGATTTATGAACTGACTAGGACTTCATTTATTATGCACTCGTTGCAAGTCACTCTGGTTAAGCAGCGTCAGCTAAACGGCAAAAAAATGTAAAAGTAAAGTAGAGATGGAGAAAAAAAACGGGAAGGCGAGGGATTCCAACCACCCTCACTACCTGGCTACCAAGACTGATGCTTTTGTTTTGCTTCCATTAGCATTAACACATTAACACGTATTTGATCTACAGCAGGGTTTTTATTGGTATATTGGTTAATATTGGTGCTGGATGCAGATTTCAAGGGTAGGTAATACAGGACTTGAGTGAGATATGAAACTGTACCGAAGGAAAAATCAATGAAGTCGAGGCTTCTCCTAACGGTGACAAAACCAACAAAACCTCGCCGAAGATACGTGGGTGTCAGCAAGACACTTACCAGCCGGTAACGCTCTTTAGACACATCGGTGGGCGGGAGTCGAGAACACCAGGCATTAAGGGTTTCTTCCCACCCTTAATAGCTGCACTTCCCACCTGTCCGTCTATCAGTCTCAAACTTTTGCTTCGCCTTTCGAGGACTTTTAAAGGTAAGTAAGGGCAACGAGGCAAAAGGTCAGCTCGCCAGGTGGGCTCCGATTCGTCGATTGCAATTCAGAAATGGCGAATGCCGGCATCGCGTAGGGATCGCGTTGCTCGGCAGGCATGTGAGCATGTGCTCGTTTGGTGGACGTGCTTCAAGTCTTCATTGCACCAAACTTCGCCTTATCAATCCCTACCAGAAAACAACTTCATCTGTATCCTAGCGAGAGATGCTGGTTTGTTAATCATGATGTCTTAAGCACCTTATTACCCACATTGTTCCCTGCGGTGGTGTCATTTATAAACGTGTGTGAGATAATCCCCTCGCTCGTACAGGTTAACATTTTAATTTTACGGGTTGAGACAGCGGGATGCGATGGGACAAAAGTGTCCTTGAGGTTTCGGAGAAGCGAACGAAAAGGGACGCTGCTTTGAAATCCCCAGATCAGTAAGGGTGTGTAGAAATTGGAGAACCGCCAATGTCTCTTTTCCCCTTTGAAGCACCATCGACGTGCCTTTCGAACGAGGCAGTTAACCCCCAATGGCTGGTTGAAGATGGTTGCACTGGAAAGCTCCCACCTGTGAATGAGTGTGAACACAAGGGGGTGGGCTCAGTCAATGTTCCCCGAGCAAATGAAAGGTTAAACAAGAGATTTCTTGGTTATGAAGGGTTTTTTGGAGTCTCCCGCCCTCTAAAATCTGTTCAGCATTTAGTACATGAGTGGGCGACTTGGGCGGGGGGTTCTTTTTTTGACATCGTCAGGCGTTAGTCGATTTTCACACTTCAAAAGGTCTGGAGCAAAAAGCGTGAACTGCGGGGTTGAAGGAGGGCCCCCAATGCAATGCTGATGGGAAGTGCCGGGGGGGGGGGTTGTCAGAAATGTTAGCCGCGGCATTTACAAGGAAGGCACGGACGCTAAAAGGCGGGGTTAACTGCAGCGGTAGCCTTCCGTAATCCTCTTTATCACCAAGGTAAATTAGAATCCGTTCAAATCGGGGACCTTTTAATTACACATTTATGTACACGGTGCTCGGCTGCCCTTTGGCGAATGTAACCCGCAGTTTAGCGGAGTGGCAGTGACCTTTAGTGGGTTTGCTTGAACGAGACGACACAGAAGGTGCCGTCTTATTGAAGAGGTTTTGTTTAATAAAGAATCGGATCCTTGCAGACAATAAAAGCAGCCACACACCCAGCGCAGTAAAAACACACAGCATGTAACTGTTCCAGTGTGTAGATGTACGGAGTCAAGCCGGCAGTGCACACAGTCCCACCAAGACCTTGTCATATGGATTTTTTTTTTTATATATAGTTTCAATTTTTAATTCAATTTCAGGTCTGGTAGTATTTTCACTTTTCACAAATGTTTAGCTGTAAGTTCAGTTTTTACTTGGTGTCAGTTCTAGTTCTAGAGGGGTGATGGTTTTCAAAGGTATCACGACAACAAGTTTAGAGCAGGCGTTTTGTTGTGTTTGCAACAGTTAAAACAAATAATACAATTATAAATTAATAAATTGTATTATATATAGTAGTTGTTTTATTTGACAATTTAAAAATACAACAATACAATACAACAAAATGAAAACAACAGATATATACAACACAAACTCACATACTCTCAAACACATGCCAACACATCCATGCACATCATAAATTGCCGAGGATAACGCAAAAAAGTTGGCAAAACGACAACTTATTTCCATTGTGGTCCTCTATCTGGTGGCTATATAGCAGCGAGCAGAAAAAGTCACACATGATCCAAATGCTTATCAGCACTCCATAAAATATTATTATAAATTTTGCAATTGGCATTCAGTAAAAAAACAACAAAAAAACCTGCACATAAAGTAACATTTTACCTGCATTTGTATTTTGTTTTAGTTACTTGACACTTAAAGAAGATAGTTTTAGTACACGTTTAGTCTTATTTCAGTTGTTTTTTAACAACTTTTTGCCTTTCTTTTAGTTTACGATAATAACCTTGCACCACAGCATGCAGTTAACTCCCCCATGCCTTATTTCTCCCGATCAGGCAGATGAGCATTTTTGGCCTGACCAGAGAGTTTAGCAGAAACAGAAGAAAAACAACACGCTCCGTACCTCCCAGATTATCCCAAAGAGCCACAAACCACCGGCCCTCGGTGCACTTGCCGGATCTTTCCAGCAGATAATCCTCACAGTACAGCACAGTCTAAAAATCGGTGCCCTCGCTCTTCCGATCCGCCGGCCCTTATTGCTTTGCTGGCAGATACAAGGCTGCGGCGTTGAGCCAGTGATGGTGAAGCCCAGAATGAATCTCCCAGGAGGCCTTCAGAAGGGTTTAGTACAGCTTAGGGGGTGACATGTTGACAATGGGTAATAATGAGCACCTGCCCAAAAGGGT
>JAXDDW010000150.1:30000-205000 GCA_034670385.1 Hoplostethus mediterraneus
GGGTATCATCTCTCTCTCTCTCTCTCTCTCTCTCTCTCCCACTTCTTCGCTATCTGTCTCTCCATCGCTCATATCGGTGTATTTCCTCTCATTTGTCTCGGCGCTCTCTATCTCTCCATCACGGCATGTCTAAATGGTTTGGGTCTCCCTCGCTCGCTCTCCACCCTTCTTCCTTTCCATTTCTCTCCCACTGCCTTTGCGCCATCCATCTCTTTGTGGTCGTGTATCTAAACAGCCTCTCTCTCTCTCTCTCTCTCTCTCTCTCTCTCTCTCCCATCCATCCATCTGCTAGTGTGTCTAAAAGGTTTGGGTTTGTGTGCCGTGCTGAGCCGAGAGCACAGATTTGGATAGCCACTGTCTGGAGATATGTCTGAGATAACAGCCGTAGTCACTCACTCCTGGCCTGGCTGGCAACTGTGTGTGTGTGTGTGTGTGTGTGTGTGTGTGTGTGTGTGTGTGTGTGTGTGTGTGTGTGTGTGTGTGTGTGTGTGTGTGTGAGCGATAACCCCTCCAGAGCCTCTTGCTCCCCCGTCCTAGCCGACAGTGGATTTACAGCCGATAGTGACAGCGGAGGAAATTTCACACATCGCAAATGTGGACACCTTGAAAAAAAAAACAACCAAGAAACAGATGTACCGCAAATGGAGAGAATTTGTTAAAGAAAAAGAAAAAAATAGAAGTTTGAGAGGCACTCCGGGGAAATAAGGAGAAATAAATCTAGATGATATGTGAAGACATGCACACTCCCAACTTAGTGTATCAACGTCACCCTGTTTTGCAACCTGGACAGCTTCTATTTGACTCTACTCAGTTTCAGAAAGCCCTTCCACAGGGATGTCAGTCCATGTTTACTCAAATGCTTTCCACTGTTGTGTCGGGCTGGCTGGGTGCGGATCTCTCCTCTGAATACCTCGTTCTATCTCAACTCGCAGATGCTCAGTTGGATGGATGTCCTGCCATGTGACTAGACGGGCGGCAAAAATTGACATTCCACGTGAAGCGGAGCATTGTTTCCTCCAGAACTGTGCATTTGCAGGCAATGTTCAGATATTCTTTCGAGGACATGAGGCCTAATCTGCGCCGTGAAATGACATCCTACGCCGCCACACCTGCAGCCATCTTTCAGCGGCGTTTTCCCGACAGGCACGATGGATGCGTTTACTCATCGCGTACACGTGTGGATGAGAGCTGATGCTGTTTTTCAGCATCCTTGTTGTTTCACGGATGAAAGGGGACGTCAGCCGTCAATCAGTGTAAAGCACTAATACAAGATGATTAAATATGACACCGGCGTTTTCTTCACACCTTGGGTTCTTAAAAACCACTTAATCCATTGCATTGTGTCAAATGATGAGGCACCCAGAAAGAAAGCTGTTTTTTCACACATTATCCCACACCTAGCCCCGAAAAACCAGACCGTCCTTCCATTGCTCGGTGTCGGCTTGAGAGATATCGAGAGTTTTTGAGTGTGGAAAGTGTTTGGAGGTACTCCGGGTCATATTGAACCGGCCATGTTTCAGTCAATGCAGGGATGTCAAACCATGTGCCATGGAGGGCCGAGAGTATGCAGGTTTTCAGTCCAACCGAAGACTACACCAGGTGATTTCACTGGTTATCACACCTTCAACCAGAGAGGAGGGACTAATCAGTGAAATCACCTGGTGTAGTCTTCGGTTGGACTGAAAACCTGCATACTCTCGGCCCTCCATGGCACATGGTTTGACATCCCTGAGTTAAAGCCTGCAGAAGGTCCAGTGCCTCAGTGTGGTGGGGAATGTAGCTTTCAGAGTGTTTCAGTGTTTAAGCCGATACAGAAATCTGCAGAAAAAAGTAAAACACCCGCCCCCATAGACATTTACACGATGGTGTAATACATCAACCTAGCATAGCACGGCGGGGTTCTTATTATCAGCCGTGCAGCCAAGTGAGATATTTAGCCTCTAACCTTTCAACCTCATTAGACCACACTAACCGTTATTAAACCAAACCAACCCGGGTCATGCGAGGGCCCCGCTGGAGAAAGGCCCGTGGTCCAACCCCTTTTAATAACGCAGGAGAGAAGCTGATTGGGTTGGACTCCAGGTTCGCTGGTGCGTTTCAATACAATTGTACAAGCACATTGTCACCGATGGCTGCCCACTGAGACACTGTAAACAGACAAGACAGCGTTTGTGCGTGTTGACCTGTGCTGGCTGGCGACCGCCTCTGCATCGTAACACGTTTGCAACACGCAGGCATCTGTGTGTGCTCTGAAGCTTTATCTCGCGTGCGCATTTTTTTCCGCAAACGCATCAACGCGCACCGGTGCGTTCGCAACGCAGCGCTCCGGCGGCAGTGTTTGCTCGGGAAAATATTTGGAGGGCGTGTAATCCCGGGGCTTTGGAAACCCGGGGAAATGTTTGCCTCTCAGGGCGTTTCGTCAAAAACGCTGGAACAGCACGAGCGCCGATTTGGGCTCGCCAAGTTACCAGATCCCAGATTGTCTCAGTCTGTTCACGTTCACTCCAAGAAACGCCTACACACAAAAAAAAAAAAATCAAAGGCTTGTTTTGGTTCTCAAAGCAAACATGATCTTAATGATTTCTTCTATATATGCTTGTCCAGGGTTTCTTTGTAAAGGGCTCTATCACAATATCCAGAAATGTACACAGCTATGGAGAATGTGTTGATGTCTGAGGGAGGGGATTCCCTGAAAGCTTGTCTGGCTGATATTAAATGTTGGGACGTCTCACAACTTTCTTCAACTACATGATGACGTTAACTGACCGTTATTTTTGGCCCACCGAATGCGACGCCTGAAAATTCTCGACTTCATTGGCAACTTGGCAACCGATCATTCGTCATCATTTTTTTGAGTTTTAAGAAGAAAAAAAGTTATTCGCTGTTGTTTCTTTCGCTGAAGACATCTCTCTAAAGTTAGGTAATTGCAATGCTCTTTGGACTTATTCTATTGTTCCTCTTATTGTAAGTTGCTGCGGATAAGACGCTTAGCTAAATGTTTTAAATGTAAATGCTTGTGCAAAGTGTCACTATTGATTTTGAAATATTGTTAACTTCTCTGCGATGTTCTGGACCTAAAAGTATGTTGAAACCAATGAGAAGAAGAAGCCAATGTTTTTTTTAAAAGTGGATCACAATGATCCGTCAGTTGCACGTGGCTTTCTAATGGTTTTCCTTTTCCAAAAAGGTATATTAATAAGAAAGGCAATATTGTAATGTTCCATTTTCATCATTTTAATTTGCAAAAATGAAAACAACTTTTTGTTCTTTTTTCTTCTATTAATATTAACTTTATCTACACAGTCTTCTTGCATCTGGTCTTTGTCATTATTCTTTGGATTATTTTACACAGACACATCAAAGTGATGTGTACACTGTATTTGCACACTGGTTGAGAAACAAAAAAAACTAATGAAAATGTCACCATCTCAATTTATTTTGCAAAGTATTGCAAGACTTTCAACTTTAGACAATGTGGGTAACCTCTATCTGAGCGTAGTATTTGAGCTTGTAATTGCATTTGTTTGAGACAACTTCAAAGGCCTAATCCATGATTGGCAGACATTTCCAAAAACACTGTTGTTCCACTACTGGCGTTGTTGAAACTGATTTACTGGATTACCTTTCTTTTTAGTCTGACAGTGAGTGATATTTTTTTGACAGCTAAACATGACATGGTTTCTAAGTGGTAGTTTCATGATATTGTTAGGAATTATTTCTTGGTCGTGGTGATGAATGTAAGAAGAAAGCAGCAACAAACTACGTCCGAGGATTGAATGAGTATTTAATACAGTTCAGCGCTGAAAGGGAGAAATATCCGGCAGCATCTCTGCCTACGAGGATAATCTAAAGAACACCAAACAGATACAGTTCATTTATACAGATATCCATGTGATATTTACATAGATCCTTTCATCCCCCTCAGCCTTTTGTCTGTCGTCCCTATGTTAATTGTGTAGAGCGGGCGTAGTTCTGTCTCACCTTCCTCTAGACCTGTGAACACCATGTCTCTTGTGCTAATTTCCAATTGATCAAAGGCAACCAAAAGGCCTGCATTGTATAGTAGAAGAGGCTCCAGGCGGCCTTAGTGTATTGTATTTTAGTTTAAAATACAATTTTATTTAATCTTGCCTTGGCCAAATATACAATTCCCAACAATATCCATCGACAATGTAGGAAAAAAATACCTTGATTTTGAGTTAAAATGGGTTCAAAAAAATTCTATCTATACAAGTCAAAAGTTTTACAAAACATTTGTGAACGACAACCTTTTAGACTGCTCAAATAAATTCCACATATTCACACAACATATGTTAACACCGCCACTTTAACGGCAAGGGAAGAAGAAAGTGTGCACAGTTGACTAACATGGTGTCACCCCCACACCTACCTGACACCATGAACACTCAAATGTGAATCTGATGTGAGTTCCAAAACAAAAACATAAAAAAAAAATGTAATAAAAAAAAATTTTTTTAATTAATTAAAAAATTTCATCAAATTATTTTTATATAAATGTTGTCATATTAAATACACTGTTGGCGGTGATGGACCAGATGGGAGCGACAGAAGAAGGAGGTGGAGGATGATGATGTGGATATTAATCAGCTTTATGCTGCTATAGCGCTCGCTCCTTCCTAATGAACCGACCGAGCCCCACTAACAAGCCTAACCAACGCTCCCATACCAGGCGAGGAGTTGTTTTCTCTCTGATTAATTACTGATATTTCTTGCCGCACGGATCGGACACATGATTGGACGGGAGGGGAGGAGGGGGGGGGGAGTTTGCTTGGGCGAGAGAGAAGGATGGAAGTGAAACAGAACTAGAGGGGGAGAAGAAGAAAGGTAGAGAGATGGAAGAAAGGATGTGGATGTTGGGGAGTAGAGGATGGAGATTGAGAAGTGTGTGTGTGTGTGTGTGTGTGTGTGTGTGTGTGTGTGTGTGTGTGTGTGTGTGTGAGACAAAATGGGCTCTGACATATCAGTTTGGCCTCTATTGCTCCTTTCAACCTCTAATTATGGCCCACACTCCTTCACCCTTTCCTTCCTTGCTTCCTTCCTTCCTTCCTACCCTCATTCCTCCCTTTGCCACTTCCCTCCCATCCTACTTGCTTCTCCTTTTCTTACTCTCCTTTCCATGGCATCATTTCTTCATCATTTCATTACTTTTCGTCTCCTAGTTGCTCCCCTCCTTCCCTCCTCCTTTTCCTCCCTACTTACTTCTTTTCTTCTTTCATTCCTGTTCTTCTCCTATTTCCTTCCTTCATTCCCTCCTCCTTTTTCTCCTTCTCATCTTCCTTACTTCTTCCCTCGATTCTTCCATCCTCTTGTTCATCCTCTCCCATCCTTTGTTCGCTCGTTCCACCCTTCTCCTCCTTTGCATCCTTTCCATCCTTTGTTACATCCACCCTTGCTCCATCTTTCCTTCCTTCCTGCTTTCTCCTCCTTCAATCCATCCGTCACTCTATCCTTTGTTCCAGCCATCCCTCCTCCGTCCTTTCCTTTATTTCTCCTTCATTCCTTCCATCTTCTCTTGCTTCGTTCTACCATTCTCCTTCCTTTCTTCCTTCTTTCCTTCCCTACTTCCAGTTAGCTGTTTGTCAGGGAAACTATATATCTGACTGTAGTTTCCAATATTTTAACTACATGAAGTGTGTTTTGTTTTTTCATGCCAGAGTTTTGTATAATTGACATGACTTGTGCTTTTAAGGCCGGGGGCGAGGCAGAAAGTACAAGGCCTTTTTCTCTCATCAAAAATGTATTACGCTTTATTTTGATGACATATACCGGGGTGAAGGCCCTGGAAAACATTTGAATGTGTTGGATCAATAACTAAACTGCTTGGATGAATTGACTTTTCGAGTGCACTCATGCACCTCAGTACAGTACCTCGTATGGAGTCCCTGAAAATAGAAACTTAGAGGGAAAACAGAGAGGGGGGAAAGGGGAAAGAAAATCCTCATCACCATCATGGGAAACAAGCCTTGAGTTGACTCCATGCACAAATGCATGCATGTTAGTAGTGCAGCCGTTCCACTATTCAAAATGTATGAGTTTTTAGAGTACCTGTCAGAGAGTAATTGCAGCAGAAGTGGGCTCCCGGGGGACAGCGTGGTTTTTTTCTTGCCGCCGCTTTGATTCAGTTCACGCGGCAAGAAAGATTTTTTTCACGTCAAACCCTTTAGCGAGTCAACAGCCGAGCTTATTCTGCGTTGCCTGTGAAAATGAGAAGATATCACTGAAGATGAGTGTTGTTTTCTTTTCTTTTCTTTTTTTTTTTCACTCCTCCTTCGTGCCCTCGTCTCCCTCGGCTTTTGTCGCGGACGGGCACAATTGCGGCGCCGGCACTGCCGAACTTCCAGATGCCTTTCACACGACTTTTCTTCTCCCCTTTTTTTTTTCAATTTCTCCCTTCGCTTGTTTGGACGGGGCCCGAGAGTTTGGCGGTGGGAAGCAGTGTTAGACCCCGCCATGAAGGTCACCACTGTGTCCGATAAAAGCAGTGGGAAGAAAACTCTCTCTCTCTCTCTCTCTCTCTCCCTCGCTGCCTCTGTGTAATCTCTCTGTGAAGAAAATGCCAGCTGCCAGTCTCATTTGGCGAGATAAGGGCCTCCCTCCGATTGCACCTGGCCACCCAGAGCAGAGAAATGGGGAGAAAATAAATATGAGCGTATGAAAAGAAGGGAAGGAAATGGAGGAAAAAATAAAAATAAAAATTATTGAAATCCCACCGCTGAGCTCTGTGGCGGCAGATCCCAGAGAAACGAGCACCAGGTGTAAACCATTTTATTACACGGTGTGTATACGAGTGTGTGTGTGTGTGTGTGTGTCAGTCATAACTCCCAGTTGGCAGGGTAAATGGATGGCCTCTGCTATAGATTTTTGGCAGACAAGTCCCCCTACAACCATCTTATATCTTATTACCAACAGCCTCAGATGCCCAAATTGATCTTTATCGGCGTGAAAAAAAGAAAATCCCCCGCGGCATCCTCGACCTTTATGGTCCTTACCTTTCATTGGTGAATTTTTTTCTCCCCTGTGTTTGTGTGTGTGTGTGTGTGTGTGTGTGTGTGTGTGTGTGTGTGTGTGACCATGCAACTCCAGGACATACACCAACAAGCCTGATGGAGTCATTTCTGGAGCGGTCACTGTAGTAAAGCATGTCCAAGGTGATAGCCCTAAAGTTGTAGTTAGGTGGGAAGGGAATGAGATTCCTGCTGAGTTGCAGAGAGGTGTAATCTCACCTGAAAGAGCTTTCGTTAAGATAAAGATTTTGTCACCGCTATGTGCTTTTGGTCATATAAGAGGAAGAGCCAGCTTCTCATGATGCTGTCGTCATTTGCAGTGGAGTGGGAGAAGTTAGCGAAAACGTGTGTGTTCACGGCCAGTGGAAACACTTCTGCAAGCATTCAGAATATTATCTAGCAAATAGAAAAACGTTAATCGTTGGTGATGGAAAACAAATGAAAAGTAAATAGGAAATAGTATTGATTCATGCTTCCTTTTTTTCTGTGGAACTTTTTAAAGTGTTTTAAAGCTGCAGTGCAAGCGCAAGATTTTCCTGTACCAATGCACTCGTCAGACAGGGCCGCAACAGAGAAGAGCATCCCCTCACTAATGCCGAGTTCAGACGAGACGATTGCAGCCCGTGATTTTCCACTCTCAGACAGTTTTTGGAGATAGCCGACGAAATTGGTGTCTGAACAGTTCAAAGACGTGATCCAAGAGACTCGCTGTCGCCCGAGAGATATTTAGCAGGCTGAAATATCTGGACCTGTCGGGGAGTCCAAATCCTGCAGTTTGAAAAGTATTGTGACCGGACAATGAGACCAGCGACGAGCTGCAGCCAATGAGCTGGAAACCAGGGGAAGGAGTCGTCTCCCAAACCATATTCTTTTCTTTTTCTTCCTTGTTTGTACACTCAATTTGGATCTCTAGCGTCTAGCGGACATCCATTTTTGGAAGAAAAACCTCTCGCACATGGTCTCGCGTCATTTCCCGGGTCACTTCTCGAGACCAGACAGACTCGTCAGGTGAAAGATCTTGTAAAGCGGGAGGCCCTGTCGCCGATCAGTCATGCAGCGTGCCAAACACAACGACTTCAAGATACCCGAATACAAGACAGGAAGTTGTGTTGTGTTGTACGGCGCAGCGATCTGACAACTTTGAAAGTCGTGCAGTGTGTGGGCACCATCACGGAGATCCTGTAGATTCGCTCGATGGTCACTGGTGGGAAAAACTAAAAGAGCAAAATACAACACTGTCTCCTCAACTTGCTTTAGCTCGCTAAAGTAGCAAGCGAGCACTCTGTCCAGAGAAAGACATTCAGGTCCGAGGAGTTAAATCTCGCTGCCATTTAGAGCCACCGACTACCGATTGGCCTCAATCAAACAGTGGAAAGGTCCGCCTCTTCCTCTTAAGGACAAAATATCACTACTGTCTCTTTATTCCCCCCACATTCATTTCAAGATTTCTCATTTTGCTCTTTTATCCTGTAAGGCGAGCAACTAGTTCGAAGGCTTTTAGTCAGAAGTCATTTCTGTGTATTGATATCCGGTTCAACTCAACTTCAACTTGAAGTTTGAAATATTTTTGTTTCGTTGTCTCTTCCCTCGAGTTGCTTCTCTCTCTCGCTTCAGGGGCTTTTCTCTCTTGATTTTTCTCTCTGTTATTTGGTAGCAGTCGTAGATGTCTGAACTCCCCTACAGACACCCTCCAAAGATCAGCCACCTCTATCAAATGACCGTTAGAGACAGAGCCATCGTAGAAGTCCCACTTTTTTATTGTCTGTGCCATTGCTGCACCGTTGCTCCACCCTGAAGAATTGCTTGTGGAGGTAAACTTTTCTTCTATGTGTTTTTGTCTTTTTGTTCTGAGCCAAAAGGGTAAAGGTCTGGCAGCCAGTTGCTTGAAAGAGATGTGTTCTTTAATGTTAGAAACAGTTTCGTTCTACCATTTACGGGACTAATGGATGATGGATATGGGATCAGGGACTTCCTGATGCAGGTATGGCCAAAGTCGGGGCTTGAAGGCCAAATGCAAGTCGGTTATATTTGTTTTTCGATATGTCTGGCTGGCAAACACCGCTTGTTGACTTTCTAAATCATCATTGGGAGAAGGGTGATTTCTTTTGGCCCGCCACCCATTTCATGCGGTGAACCTTTTGCCCTTTTATATGTCATTAAGTTTAGAAAGTTGTTGTCGATGTTGTACCTTCGTCTGGTATTTTATTCAACGCCGATCGTGTGTCCTGTTATAGTCTTTGCCTTCTTTTGCTGCTTGAGCATGAAATCGGGCCTCCGTATCTCCCCTGCTACGGTGATTGGTGTATTTGATTGATATTTGTGGCATTTAAATGCCAGTTCGGGCTTCTGATGTCTTGTAGTCTTTTCATTCCACCTCAAACACTATTTCAACAACTATTTTAATAACGGCTCGCTGACCTTTCATGCTTTCTCTAATTTTTTCATTTGTTTTAACAAAAGTTTAATAGTAGTAGTAAAAGTAGTAGTACTTTTAACAGGCCACTGATCCATAGCTTCATAAACCCTTCTGGAGATTCTAACCAGGCTTCTTGTATGTGCTTAAAATGACTCGATATTGAATGAAAGATTTGCAAGGAAAGTGCCTGAAAAGCGGTTGGGCCGGGGCTAATTGGGTGTAAAACATGTCACTCTAGAGTTAAACATCGGGACCCGAAGTTTGACATGGCTGCTTTCAGACCCTCCTGGCCAATAGCAGATATTCAGGCTTATGGGGTCTCAGGCACTACACAGGGAAAACCTTCACTAATGAGAACCTGGCCTATCCTCTAGCTTCACTCCCCTGGTTCTCAGGCTCATTAAAGCCGCCTAGTGCTCTTCTCCTATGGGGATACAACACAAATTCACGTTAGACCCCATTTTGGGGCCCCCGACCCACAGCTTTAGCAACATTTTGCTGCACTGCATTGCTCTTGGGGCTGAAAGCACCTTTAGTAGCAGACGTGCTCACACTGCTCAGCGTTATAGACGGTAACAATAACAAAGCCTCGGGTGGAATGACTCTGAATCGCCCTCGTATCTCTAACCAACCCATCGCCTTGTAGGCTGAACAGCAAGAGAGAGGTAGTGGGGGAAGAAACAAGGAATATAACTCAAACATAAGAGAGTGGCTTTGTTTACATGTGCACAGTATTCCGGTTGAGGTCTTCTTCAGGATAGCCTGTTTATATGCACCTTTACAATATCCCACTCTCAAGTAGTCCTGTATCCACATACCTGACAATAACCTCTGTTCTGCTGCCAATGATTTAGCTAGTAAAATCAGCAACTCTACTGAAAGATGCTGGTTCCGGTGGTAACTTTTTGCAGGTTTTTGACAAATAACCTGTTATTTTCTATCCTTAATAGCAGTCATTGACGATGCAAGGTTACTAGCCATGCTGTTGATATCTCGAGAAGCTCGATGCTAATGGCAACTTGGCATTCATGAAATAAGATAGATGAGCGATAGATACTTTATTGGGGGGAAATTCATTCATAACAGTATCACAAAAAGACACAATATAAAAATATAAAATACAAGGCCTAAATGCAATAGAATAAACATGAAGTAGAAGGATGTACCGTGGATGGATGGCATGTTTACATGTCGTTAGCCTCATAGCATAATTGCCTAAGTCATATTTTGGCCAAATTGTGATCTGCCTAACTCTACTCTCCTAACACTGCTGATTGACCGTGCATTATTGCCTGAAAACCTTAAAATATGACTTAGGCAATTATGCTATGAGGCTAACGATATGTACAAGTAATAGGTTTAAGTATGAAGGACTGAGAAGAGCATCTTGTGAATGAATGGATGGTCCATATTTACAGTTAATGAAAGGGAAAGGGAATGGATGAAGCGCAGGGAGATAAGTAACTACGGGTAACAGCTATTTTTACCCATCATGTAAAACGGAGCCCGCACAGATGGTGAAAACCAGTGTCGACATCGCAAATATCCGCGGACACATACACCGAACTAGTAACACGAGGGACCGAAAGGTTGTCAGGACAGAAAGTGAGTGAGCGGTAAAGAAAGTGGGGCTGATGATGATGTGGCGAGACTGACTGACGGGCGGCATTACTTCGCGGCCCATGAAGAAGATGTCGCTAATGCCCCTGCCAGTCCCCCTGTCGGACGCCCTAACCAGCAGTTAGATAAACAGACCTGCCCTGGGCCACCTACCGCCTTCAACATGTACTGGAGCTTCCATCAAAGGCTTGCAGAGCCTTGTCCGTTACTGCTAGATACACTGTGTGTGTGTGTGTGTGTGTGTGTGTGTGTGTGTGTCTGGGTGTGTAGGGGTTGGATACGGCAGGGTAAGCAAGATTGAAGGGCCCTGTAAAAAATAAATAAATAAATAAATAAAATAAACTACCAAAATCTAAACGGGGACTTGAAAACATGATTCACTTGGAAAAAACAGTAATTGCAAATACTTTTGGTTTGTTTCATTCTGCCAAGGTGCCAGAGTTGTCACACAATGTAAACAGAGCCATATGTGAATTAAAGGGCCGTTCCAAGCGTGATTGGATTTTTTGGTAATGTTTTCATTTTCCATCCCAGTACTGTTAATTCTGTTTTTACCTGCGTACATTACAACTAAAGGTATTTTTAAATCAGTTCTGCCATCAAACATCTGCTACAAGACGTCTAATTCAGCCAGGAAAGGTAATCCATCTCCTTCATGAAGGAGAAGCCAACAATTGAAAGCAAATATCAGGCTCTAAACTTTACTTTCATCGCTTCATATTAATATGTGCGCCCGGGAAACATCGTTATTTCAGGTTTCTGCTTGTAAGCAATGGTGCAGTTGTTTGTACTTGGAACAAAGCGACCTCCGTCATGGGAAAAGAGCAATGGAACGGCCATTCAAGTCAGAATTCCCAGTCGGAAATTCAGGCAAGATCCATGTTTCTCCGAGTTCGCCGATATAAACCCACCTGACGTCACAGCAGTATGGCGGCGCACACCGTGAAGAGTAAACGCAATTCCCTTTTTTACTTGATATGTCATTTTTGTGTTTTGTGTGAAACATTTTGTAACAATTATGTAGTTTACATTTTTTAACGCAATTCGGTAGATTTATGCTGAACGTGACGAGATACAAGTCTTTGCAAGCGTGCATAGTAGTTGATGTAGGTCCTCTTCAGAGACTTGCCATACAAACATGAGTTTGCTGCGGGCGTCCATGTTTTCCTGCGCAGATGCACTGGAAGGCATTTAGATCGGAAGTCGGGAATACCGACTCAGAAACTATCGACTTCAGACTTGCAATGGATCACGGCATAAGAAGAGTCAAGACATCGGGAGTGTCCTCTTTATCCTAAATCTTCCAACCAATCGCGAACGTGCTCTGCTGTTACGTCAGGACCCGCCTCCTGTCAATCAAAAGCAAGTCAAGCCAACATACGAACCAAAGCTATGCCGGGAGTCATTTTTTATATTTAGACAGTGTTTGTTTCAAAATTGTAATTTTTTTAAACCACTAAAACAAAGGGAAAATAGTACATATCTCAGTGAATGTGATTGGCAACTCGCCTGGTGTGACTTTTCCTAAACCCCAACCATCTGGTAACACAGGTCTTCTACATAATGAAAATATTGTTACATTTAACGAAGACACACAAAAAAAATCCTTGTCTCTTGACAGTACATCAAACGTCTGGTATTAAAAAAAATTGATTTAATATTTCCATAAAATTTTACCCCCCCAAAAAATAATGTGTGTTTATTTGACAAATACCTATTATTCCTCAAAGGGGGAGATTCTGTAATGCATCAGTTTACAGGCAGATATTAAATTATTTTACCATCACTTCCTTTCTGTTATTTATTGCACATTACTGTGCCCTTAATGCGAGGTTAGTGGTACATTCCAGGTTAATGAGGTGTAACGGCCTTTAAATTGACACCTTGCAGGGAAATTCTCTTTTTTTGGGGTCAGCCAGCTCTCCCCCCTCCTCCCCACCCCCCCCCCCCCCCCTCAAGAGGCAAATCCAAAGGGCAAAGTCAGGACAGCGGCGTGCACGTGTCTGTAAAAACCAACAGCGTATTTATCGGCGCCGATAGTGGACGTGGTTGAAGTGGTTGATTGTTCTTGTGGGATGCATTCATAAAGGGGTTCGAGGGGCTCTTACGCTGCAGAGCACACGCTAATGCTAACGCTAATGCAAATCCACCCACCCGACGTGCACACACACACACACATACATGCACACACAGATTCACACTCTCGCCTTATCTGTTTCTCTCACATCCAAACACACAAATCACTCTGTTCCAGTATCTCTCTCTATACCTACACACACACACACACACACACACACACACACACACACACACACAAACACAGAGACAAACAAACGTCTTCCTTCGCCTTGACTTTTTTATTTTCTTTGCCTCCGTGCGGTGGCAATGCACGTCGCATCTCGCCGTGGCTTTGCAGCCCGAAAGGGAAAGATGCACGCTTTTATTTACAATTTGGTTTCGCTGGATATGGCGGACCCCTCCCCCCCCCCCTCCCCCCCCTCCCCCCCCGCCGCAAATTATCAGGTACAAGCTGCATCTGGCTGCCTGGGAAGGTTCTCGCCTCCAACAGGTACGTGCGACAACACGCAGCAGCACATCTGAGGAGGAGATTTGCCTGTCACACAGATTTGTTAAAGCACTCTGATGTATTGCATTTTCCTGGCTCGGGGTTTTAGAATGTATCACACACACACAGGGTATTGTTTATCTGCGTCCCATTCATTTTCCTCTATGCTGTCTCTAATTCTGTTTATCATTTCACCCCCCTCCCCCTCAGACAACAGCTCCCTCCAAAACTCCCCCTTTTTAATGCAGTTTTCTCTCTCTTTATTTACTAAGCTACTGCCCGCTTTTGATTTCTGACATCCTCAGATCAGCGGGAGCTCACGATTACGTTGTGTAACCATATAATGTTCATCTCAGCCAGCCACATTTAAAAGGTTAGGTATGATTTGCCCTGCTTTTGTCTGCCGACCAGTGGAGAATGTAGATTGATGGGCTCTTTCGGAGAGGCGGGGTGCGGCGGCGGCGATGCGCCAGCACCATCTAGTGGCCAAACGCGGAAATTGCTCAACCACTGAAGTCAATATGGTCGGGGTATATACAGTACACGTTGGTGCTCGTGCTCAGAAAGCGGGGGGCGGGGGGGGGTGGTGTCACGCTATGCATTTCAGAGTAAAACTATTACAACATCAGTAGTACATTTACACTGACGGTGTCAAGGGGTTAAAAGCAGCATGGATGAGCGATGATGTGATGAGTCACTGTTTCATGCAGAGCCGTGATGAATGATGGTATAATAAAGAGGGTCTGCTGGCCGGCAAGAAAGGAAATGAATGAATACATAAACAAAAACAACCTCGGGAAGACTATACGTACCGCTTTCTCACAAACACACTGTCTGCAGAAATATCCTCGCAAGACTACAAACAGGAGGACCGACTTCAGTCTTGCCAGCAGCATAAGGATGAGCAGGAGTTTATCTGGTATTGGAGAGTGTGGGAGGGAGGGAGGGAGGGAGGGAGGGATGGATGGAGAGGTATTATGTGAATCTAAATTGCTCTGAGCTCCATCTGTTGTGCGCTATGGAGACGATGAGTCACTCCGCCTGTTACGGCGTGGGGGTCAAAGCGGCCTCGAATCCCCCAGCCTCGCCGCTCACGCACATATGATCCACGCAGGGTATGCCAACGTACGCCCCGCCCAACGCCTACACACACACACACACACACACACACACACACACACACACACACATCCTTAAAGCTAAAGCTAATCTTAACCCTAAAACCAACCTTAACCCTTAACCCTTATCCTAACCCAGTCCTAACTGTAATCTTAACTCCAAACGGCGTCCTAAATCTTAACCATTACCCGAGTCTGAACCCAAATTCAATTTAATCCTAATCCTAACCCTTAATCCTCAATCTCAATCCTCAACTAGCCCCTTGAAGAAGCGACAACCAACCAAAATGTCCTCACCCTGCAAAAAAATGTGCACACACACACACACACACACACAGGTTCTTGGCACTCACCCCCATCAGAAAAATACAGAAGTAGCGAGTGTCCAACAATAATTAGATTTAAAGTAGTATTCCTGAAGGAGGCCGAGGATGCTGAAGATGGCAGATCTTTTTTTATATTTTGTGTTGTCATCATTTTCCTTTGTCAGACTCTGACTCTCTGTCCAATGTGAATGAGATTTAATGGGCCCTGTGTGTGTGTGTGTGTGTGTGTGTGTGTGTGTGTGTGTGTGTGTGTGTGTGTGTGTGTGTGTGTGTTTTCATTGTGGAGATTTATCCGCTTCAAAGTATTACGCTGCTTAGGTTTTCCCTAAAATGTGATGTGTGTGTGTGTTTTTTTGTTTGTGTTTGTGTGTGTGTGTGTGTGTGTGCGCTAAAATAAGTGTGTACATGCGCCTTTTTAGAGAACCAGAGAACCGACAAAATGAAAATGAGAAAACGGGAGAAAGTGAGAGCAGAAAGATTGTTTTTCTTGTGCGAGTGGAGAGATATACAGCATGAATATTACATCACAGCCTCCCCACCTCACAAGTACAACACAGGTGTACGTGCGTCTCTGAAAGTGCGAGGGAGTTACAGGACAACAAAAGAGCGAAAGAGACGGGGAGGGATAGCGAGGGAGAGGAAGAGAGTTAGCTAGGTAGCGGTGCTCTCTCGTTTTCTGTTGGTGTGGCAGAAAAACACAGCGTGAATGTCACGTGATAGCTTCAAACTATTTACAACAACCCACCCTTCTACCCTGATGTCCTTAGTGTCTGTTTTGTATATTTCCTCTGTGATAGATTTGCAAACGAACACCCAAAACAAAAGGTCAGGTGCCCCCTTTTGCTTTCCGTTCACTTTATTCACACGGCAGCCATGTTTGATTTGCATCATGCTCTGGGTGGGAAACTCTACCTGGAAGACAGACCAACCAACTAGCTTGAATCGCTGGCAGTTAGCTTTAGCCGTAGCAGTTTTAGCCAGGTAACTTCGCCTAGCATTAGCTGGCTAACATAAATGACTTTCAAAGAAGCGCCACTAAAGATATGAAGCATAATGCTAGCATAATTGCTAATGCTAAAGATAACAGCTGATAATGCTGACAATTAATAAGAGTTTGATTGAGTGGGTTTGGAGATAAATAGAACTAACAGCAGGAAGTAGCTCACTGCTAGCATTCGCATTAGCTGACGTTATGGATCAACATTATGGATGTAGCCTTCTCCAGCTCTGCTCATCTGTCAAATATCAACTTTGGTATATATTTCAAAAAAGTTTGTCCAAAGTCCAGCTGAGTATATAACCCTGAATAATAACCCAGTGAATGGGTAACCTAGGGTGACCAGATTTTCAAAAGCACACATCCATGCACATGCACACGCTTATTCATTTCCATGCGTGGTTGCTGTTTGTTTTCTTGTTGGATTTTATGTTAACGTACGGGGATACGTCGGAAACGCCTCTGAACATGAAACAGTCACTAGATATTTTCAGCTGCCGTCCAAACAGGGACGTTTGTGGGACATTTGCTGAAAACCGGGACATTTGAGTATTTTGCAGATATCTGTCGGTGACCATGGCTTTGGTGCAATAATGTAGTCTGTACTTTTGGACATCCAGAGCTGCTGGCCCATTTTAATATTCCGAACCACTCCCACCTCAAACTTGGGAAGAAGCTGAACTAAACCATAGCTAAACTGAACTACTCATTGCCAATTTCCATTGCCCTAAAAGGCACCCAGCTGTCGTAACGTAACTGCCAAAGTTAATTTCCATCTGCCAAGTGAAGATAAGTGAAGATCGGCTGATGAGAGCTGATTTGTTGGAAGCGAGCCAGACTAGGATAGATGATAGCTGGGCTGGTGGTGAGTACAGAAATCCTCGGTGCCACTCGAATGCATCGGTCAACGCACGCAAATACACACACACCCACACACACGATACCATTTCTCATTTCTTTCAAACTTTCTGTCTTTCTTTGTCTTGCTCTTTCCCATTCATTTGCTCCTGCCCATCCGCTCTCTGATTGGCCGACCGGTCCCACTGCCCCAATCACTAACATTCAAGGTATGCCAGCAGGGAACTATGGGTAAAAAAATAGAGGCTTCATAATGCTATGATTTCATCCAGGTTATGATTATAGAATTATATTGATCTAGGAGTATATTAAAAAGGTAATTGTGGGTATATACTCTAAGCATATACGCGTGCACATACACACGTGCACATATACAGATATATATACTGACTTGTTTTCAGTTATTAATCCATTATCACCGCAAGTGGAGGCAATTGCATTATTATTATTATTATTATTATTATTATTATTATTATTATTTCATCCATAGTCCATTTGAAATCTTTGTTGCCCCCACCTTGGGTGCCATTGATCCCTCCTGATCAATTTTCATTGCTTTTTAGCAATGTTGGATATTTGGTGGTGGTGGTGGTGGTGGGGGGTTATTATCAATTGCCACACAGAGCAATTTATTGCATCCCAAGTCAAGAAAACAACTGAATATCCTGGGAACGATGCTTTTCCAACGATGGAACTCCTCCCAAATCAAGTTTATACTTATTTTTTGTGGGCGATGAGGTATAAAATGTACTAGTTTAATGGCTTTAATCGCACATTCCCACATAAAAGAAAGCGCCTGTACTCACACATTGACATTAAGCCCACGCGTACAGACACTCGCTAGCTTCATGTGTAATTATGGAATGGGAAAAAAAAAAAAACAGTAGCACTGATACTCCCTTTTCTAACTTATATTTTTGATGGATTAGCGTTCACGTCTGGTCGGAGCCAGGAGTGTGTGTTTTTTTGTGTGTGACGGAGGTGGGCTGCATTGTTTGTCTCCTAAATGCTGAAAGCGAAAGGAATTTGTGCGCAGGGGTATTCGGCGTGAAAGAGAGTGGGTTGGTGTGAATGTGTTATGTGTGTAAAAAAAAAAGAGACACACACAGAGAGAGAGAGAGAGAGAGAGAAATTGTTTTGAGGTATTGAATATTATGGTGTTTGTTTGTGTGTGTGTGTGTGTGAGAGAGAGAGAGAGAGAGAGGAGATTTGAGGTATTGAATATTAGGGGATTTGTGTGTGTATGTGTGAGAGAGTGGGTGGTTGTGTGTACCTGCATAATGATGTGTGTCCACGCTCACACTCACTTATGTATGTGTGTGTGTGTGTGTGTGTGTGTGTGTGTGTGTGTTTTCCCATCACCCCATGGCTCATAAAGCTGTGTCGTATTTCATCAAAGGCAGCTCGCACAACAAGCCTATTCCCTAATTGGTGCTTGAGCTTTTAAATTGCCTGTGTTTGCTCACAGCCAAGCACTCCCACAAAATGGTAATCTGAAAAAGTCCCTGTCTTTAGAAAAGAAAAGTAATGCAGAAGTTCTCTCTCTCTCTCTCTCTCTCTCTCTCTCTCTCTCATTCTCCCGAGTCCAAAGGGTTTTGGGTTTTTTTTCTCATGGAGCCTGCCTTGCTGCTGCTGGTTGGTTTGCCAATGAGGAGACAGGAGAGGCGGGTCGGAACGAAACTGAGAAATGCTCAAATAAATCAGGTGTAGGCAGATGTGATGTAGTAGAAGGAAAAGGACAGTGTGGGCCAGCTGAAGAAAAACACCGTGGGAATAAAGAACAGGAGGAAACAGAAAACGCAGCGAACCGTAACAGCTGCAAGATGAAGCAGCGTTGTCAGGGAGGGGGCCCGATGAAGAGGTGGGCATGGCGGAGGATGAGGTGGTACTAAGAGCGCCACGTTTAGAAAGAAAAACAAGGAGCAAATACTGGGTCACAGGCAACGAAGCTGAAGGTAGCGAAAACCAAAAGAGCAGAGAGTCAGACAGAAAGCAGAGGAGACTGACTCCAGTATGCTGACAGTGAGGCTGAAATGTCTGGAGCTGAAGCTAGACAAGGTTACAGTGCAGAAAGAATTCAACAGTTCCTACAAAAAACATGAACTTGCAAGAACACGAGAGGTGTGAAAGCGGAGGACTACTTTTCACAGAAAGAGAGCATTTGTTGATTCTGCCAGGCTCCACATGAGCAAAGGAGCAAAGATAATAAAGATTTAAAAAATATTCTAACTGTGGTATTATCTTAGTTTAATGTCGTTTCAATGTAATATGCCAGCAAAGGGAGAAATGCGACATGTAAATATGTCAAAATGCAGGACTGTCATGCACAAATCAGCCTAAAAACAATGTTGTAACGTAACTAACTAGCGAAGTAGAGACATCGGCATACTAGCGATTTTTTGTTATGCTTGTTATAAAGAAACGGTCTATAAGACGAAATATAACTAAAGTCCAGCAGCGAAGTTGCTGCACTTGTTACGGCTCCTCTAATATCAGTGCAGACTGGCAGGGTAACGTTAGGAGCACGGCTTGCTAGACTACAGAGCACCGCTAATGCTATTCTGTCAAGAAGTGGTCTGGTAATGAAGCAGTTTGATGACTTGTTTGATCGATTGGTAGCGTGAAAAGTATAAATTGTGAACGAATCGTGAGCGTCCATGCTTTTCTATCTCCATCAGATGAACGGCAAATGTCACTGTGATAATACCATTATTGCCATCGTAATGTCCGATAACAATCTCGTCCCGTCTGTTTATGTAAACGTCATCGATGACCTATCAGGGTCTTGAAGGGTTGTCCCATTTCTTAGGGAGAGATTTCTACCAATACCCCTTGTGACTCCGAGGGCCAAGCCGAAGGGCCAAGCCGAAGCCGTAGGGGTGAAAATGAGAATTGGGATTCGGCCTATATGTCTGAGCCATAGAGCCCAACTAGTGGCAGGATGGGCATCCTTTTCTCTAGGTGCTTTTCGCATCTTCTCATGAGGAGGAAGAAGTGGTGGAGGGCAGGCTCATGGTGGTCAGGGCAACGTTTGAGCTTTTTAACGTTGTTTTTACTAACGCGTGTGCACCTACTACAGGATCCGACAGAGTACAGTTTGTGAACAAAATAAGTAGCACTCTGAACAATTGTAATCCTGAGGAGTTTTTTGTTATTTTTGGGAGGGGATTTTAATTGCACTGAAAATGAAGTTGTAGATAGGAATCATCTGGAACCTCATGCTGCAATCTCCTCGGCGTGCAATGAGCCAGCTGGTTGAGAAACACCACTCAGTGGATATATGGAGAAGACTTCGCAGCAATACAAGACAGTACAAATGGGCCCATACCAGAGAGAATGTCATCTCTTTGGCTAGCCTAGATAGGCTTTTATTGTTTTAAACATGTCGGTTTTACTGATCATTCCCTGGTAACTTGTCATGTTTTAAAAGGTTTTGGAGCTGAAAGGCAGGATTTTACATCTTTAAGGCCGTGGTGGGACTGTGGGAAGGTGGAAATTAGGCAGCTTTGTCAGCAGTACGCTCTCAATGTCACACGGGATATTACCAGATCTATAACTGATCTAGGGACGGAACTGCAAAGATTAGTAGAATCCACAGGAAACCGAGGGCATATTGATGGATCAGATGGATGCACCATCAAAATTCTTCTGAGCAGGTTCATCCACGCCCTGCGCTCTACCACTGGACGGGAGCTTACCGAACCCAGGGACATCAGGAGACGAGCAGTACAGTTTTACTCTGAACTATATAGCAGTGAATATATTGATGATGAAGAGCTTTTTAATTCCTTTTTCCCAAGGTCTGCCCAAGGTCTCAGGAGAGTCCAATGGAGTATTTTTAAAATACTCTCTCTCCACTCTGCCTAAGACAGAAATAACGTTTGGACAGGATTGATTGCATTCGGATGAAAACCTTGTTATGTACAACCTTTTTTGGCCAACTTTTTGACAAAAGTCATCTTTTCTGGGGTTCAGATTTTCTATGTTTTGGGAAATTTGGTTTTGCAGTTCCGTACACTGCGAGGTAGCAAAGTGTACTCAGCTTACAAAGCGCTGTGTAGATTTGAAATGCAAGCAAAAAAACAACAACCTCCCCCAAGTGCAATATAAAAGAATATGTACTTCTTGGAGCGATGGTGTATTGGTTGTGGCCTGGAGTCTACATGATCTGGGATTGAATCTCGCCCAGAACCTTCTCCAGTCTGTCTTCCATCTCTGCCCTGAAGCCTGCTCCTGTCTGCCTGCCAAATAAAGAACAAAATACTGGGAAAGGAAAGCTAAAGATAAAATATGCAACTGAGTATTGTTAGTCCCGCCCTCCTTCCCCTCAGTCGGTCGAGTTCATGCCCCAGCACTCGTCACTCATCTTGATGAGCTGTCTACCTTGAAACGCCATCTGGCCACAGGCATTGAAGAAGCAGACGGCAGAGGCAGCCCATCTGCAATGAAAACAAAATAATACTGATGTTCGCTGTGTTTTGGAGTGGGCCTTGGGCCTCGTCTGGGCTTTTTCAGATTTGATATTATTCTGTTTCTTACTGCTTCACACTGTGGTTGCTGTTGCCATGACCTCCCTGCACCGTGGCCGCTAGCCTCACCTTGGTAGCCACAACCCAGCTCACCACTGGCCACTGTCGTGGAAATTGCCTGTAAGCACTCAGAACTCTTTAAATAACACACAAAACATTGAGAGGTTGAAGTATAAAAATATATTGTATACAGATATATTGGAGAGAGAAAGACACAGGTCACACAGAAAGTCAAAGTCTCTCTATGCTCTCTCTCACTGAAAACCAGCTAACTACAAACTTTATAGTTTCTTTAGGAACAAAGAAGTCTCTTATGATTGGTTCACTTATGCTTAGATAACATGTTTAACATGGTTCATCCTATAGGCCAGAGTTCCTCAAATCCGGGCCTCGGGGTCCAGAGTGCTGCTGGTTTTCTTTTCTCTCCTACCAGGAAGTTAACTGCATTCCCCCGTCATCCCAGGTCTTAATCAATCCCTGATTAGACAGCTAGAATGGAAACTACCTGGCAGAATAGAAAACCAGTGGTACTCTGGACCCCTGAGGCCCGGATTTGAGGACTGCTGCTATAGGCTCTCTCCACATAGTACTGGTCTGGTCAAGTTCAGTTTTACTGCCTTCTAGGGCCTCACTAGCTTACTCTGCAACACTCAGGCACATGTTCATGACACACATATCACATGTCTGTGGCAACCCAGCATCAGTACAACAGACACTAAATGATAAATGATAAATTCTAGCATTCTGTACTATTTTACTTTCACACCACTCCCCCACACAGCAAATGGTTTACGGCCCCCAAAAACCCAACATCACTGGAGAAATTGCACTACAGGCAAATGTTGGGATTTAGGCATATACACACATGTATCTATCTATCTATCTATCCCTCTATCTATCTATCTATCTAACCAATCCCTTCCCTCTATCCCACCAGGTAACTCCCCATCGGATGAGTCGGAGGAGCACGAAAAGGAGCCGAGGACGCTGACCTACCCGGCGTACATCGCCAGTCTCCTGGACACAGGCGCCAAGCGCATGGCGGCCGGCGTCCGCATGGACTGCTCCAGCCAGGGCCAGTGCCCGCGCTCCTGCCACCTCTGCCACATGAGCCCAGGGGCGGCCGGCGGACGGCAGCAGTCGGAGCCCGTCCTGCTGCAGATCACCAAGGCGGTGCCCATCTACGAACTGGTGTCCAACAATGAGACCTACCAGGTGTGTATTAGTGGTAATCTGTGAGAGCCTCTTTTTTAGTACTCACATTGTAATCTTGTGTGTTTATCATTTTTCTTCTGTGCGTTTTTTTTGCTCACCTGTAGCGTGAAAACCGATTTGCGAGTTATCGCAGAAAAACATGATTTTTTGAAAAACGTGGTCGGCGCACTACTTGTAGTTTTCGAGCTACATGCACATGTCATATGTCAAACTGTGCGGAATTATGTGGGGAGGGGTGCTATGACTTTTCTAAGAGATATTAGTAGTACTTTAGGAATTATGAAGTACTTTATACTGCTGCTGAGTCAGCAAAAAACTCCCCATATACTTCAATGTATTTTGAACTCTCCATAGACTTCAATGTATTTGTAATGCAACTGCATTCAACTTCATACAACTTTCAAGTACTACTACTAGTACTACTATGGATGCCGCCATTTTGGATCCAGGCGGCCATTTTGGATCCAGCTAGAACAAATTAGAAATCACATAGACATCAATGTATTTGTAATGTAACTGCATTCAGCTTCATACAACAGAGTAATATATACTTCGCGGTTTGCCCGTACAGCAGTCCCACGCATTTTCCGCGGGAAATGCATTTCTAGTTTTAAATTTAGTCTCCGTCTTCTTCTCTTGGCCTCATCGCTGTGGTGTTTCTGCACCGCACTTCCCAGAGATCACCTGTCCGTCGGAACAGTGCGTCCGGTACTGTGACGCCTTTTCCGTTACACCCCTGAAATTGGCGGATGCATCGCATCGTCACAAATTGGAATAACTCTGATCGTAATCCTGTAAATGATCAAAGCAGTTGCAGCAGTTTCACCCAAACGGAACTCAACTCTTCCACCATTTCTCATCCAAGCTATCTTACTGTGGGAGGACATCAGCTGATTATGAGGAAGACGAATAGTACTAATGGTAGTGGGAAATAGTTTTTTTTTTATTAATTCACCGTCAATCTGGCGTTTCGAGCGGGTGATTAAAAAGCAACAACTCATCTTTTTGATTGGTTTCTCTAAATATACCGAAATATTTCCTACAGTACTCATTGCTCGATAAAGTAATAAGTCGATCAAGTCAATCTGTGAACCTGCCGCACGTTTGTGGGTCTGTGAACAACTCAGGGCCTCGTGCACGGAAAAAGTACTACAAAAGACTTGAAAGAGACACGAGGATTTTGCCGCGTCACGCCTCAATCTGCCGGCCTCCGTCTCCTTCACTGTGCTGGGACTTTTATTTGACGACTGATCTGCAAGCTGATACCGCCGCTAGACATCCATCAGCAGAGATGCCGATACGCCGCTGGCCGTCCCCCCGGGGCGTGTCAGGCTGTCACCGCTACAGCTGCTTTGACCGGGGCTGATTTGACACCGCCGCTTGCAATAAGCTCGGCGCGCTAATGGCGTGAAGGTGCACGGTCAGCATTTTGAAGCAACATAGATTTTGCCTAAACTTGTCAGTATCAGTATATGGTGATACCTTAATAACATTACAATGGTTTCATAGCCCAGAATTTAAAGAATGACAGGTTTTGGGTTGTTTTTCTCTCTCTCTCTCTCTCTCTCTCTCTCTCTCTCTCTCTCTTCTCTACTCTACTCTAGGCCCTGCAGGAAGCCATGATGAGCATGCTGTGGTGTTCGGGGAAGGGTGATGTTATTGATGACTGGTGTCGGTGTGATTCCAGCGCCTTTGGCACAGACGGTCTGCCCACCTGCGCCCCACTTCCCCAACCTATGTTCGTGGTTTGCAGTTATATTTAGAATAATGTTGTTTTCTCCCAAATATATCACACATGGATCACAGCTTGGAGTGACCCATCACCGGAGGGTCGCTGATTCGATTCCCGGCACCACTAGTGTTACAGCTACGATGCCCACCAACACTGCCGAAGTGCCCTTGAGCAAGGCACCCTTCACCCCTTTATCTCAGATGATCAATACAGCAGCATTACCCACTTTCCCACTGAGAAGCTGTTGAATTCATGTCGCAGCGCGCATATATCTACTCAACATTGAGTTTATTGTCTCAACTCGATTATGGCTTTATGTTACGTTATGTATTTCTTTCTTTATTGTCATTATTCACATCAGTAGTTTCATTCACTGGCCCAACTATTACACACATCGCAGCGCTGTCTTCATCTACAATAGACTTGCCTGCTCTATTCTTTTGACCAGCAGGTGGCCCTAGTGTGCACTTAAAGCCTCGAGAAATGAACCAATTTCAACCCAATTGGCTGAAAAGCTTCAAGAAGCTTCATTTCGCCATCACTAGTAAATACTATCCACCATTTTCTGAGTTTTTGAGCGATGTGTCATTGAGGGTGATGCAGGTTTTGATTCCAATCAAACCCTGCAGCAGCTGATGTCACTGATTGGTTCCTCTGCTCTGGTTGAAGGTGTGTTAAATCAGTGAAATGAGCTGCTGTAGCGATTGGTTGGAATGAAAACCTGCATGCACATGGTTGGAGACCAATAGAGCAAGTCAAGTTGTCAGGAATTAGGGAAAAATGGCTAGGTTCCCTGTTGACCATCAAGTATCTTTGACATTTTAGAATAAGTGTCCAGGTTCGTGGAACATAAGGATAATCCTGACAACATGTTTCATTCAGTGGCCCATGGTTTTGCATCCCTGTCCCTCTGTCGCCAGGCTGAAACTGTCTCACACCTACGAGCCCAGCAGCTCACTGGTCATCATGGAGTGGAACCACATCGAGCCACCGATCGGGGTGCGGATCGTGGATTACCTCATCAGCCAGGAGAAGGTGACAGAGAGGACCGACCACTCCAAAGTTGAGACAGGTACCTTTTCGTCCAGAAGCGTCCTTCTCAAGAATTCGGCCATTGCTGTCCATTTTGTTACAAACCAAAAAAATCGATCCCTGTAGAATAAAGTGTTGCGATCTTTTTTGCTTTGACAGATACAAAACATTGCCCTCTACCCCTCTACCTATTGCCATGCACAGTGTCCACGCGCAAAAAGATGGCATTCTCCCAGATTAGTATCATTCAGTTCTTCCAGCCCATCCCAAACTACAACTTAACCCAATGCTTCCAATGTTTCTGAACTGGCAATGTTGATGTTCTGGATGCTGCTTTGGGATAGGTAATGAGTAAGTCCGGAAGGCCTCCATCTTCTATGGGCAGCTGCTGGCCATCGGCCACTGGCAGGACCTTCGTATTCATCAGTTACCCTGGCTCAAACCGCAAACCCCAAAAATCCAATTTACCAGCAGCATGTGGTCACAAATGGCCACAATTACGCAGTCTACCACCTGGAAACAAATTCAAAAGGTGAGGCTGAATGTGTTTCATCATTGGAGTAGGAGTAAGCTCTACCAATGGTATCAGCCTCTTCATATCACTGAAGTCATGTGAAAACCTTTTGATTTTCATGTTTTAACTCCAGTTGAAGGATTACATGGTCCTCTATGGGTTGAAATGTTATGACAAAACCCCATTGGGATAAACTAAAACATGCATGGTGGTCACTCTGAAAACAAGCATGTTTTTTTAACAGTGATAATCTTGTATCTCTGTCCTTTTTGCATTGAACTGTTGTTGATTTTCTCAACTTCCAGCACTACTTTGTTGTTATATTAGTCCGTGTGTTTCTAACTAAGCCAGAGAGGAAGCATAAAGACCCTCAAGTAGAAATATCTTTCCAGAGTTTATATCCAAGGCCACTCCATTTTGCTATATTCAAGTTGTAGTGTTTCAGGCCTCCACAAGATGGCGTTCAGCGGTAACAATATTGGAGTATTACAATTTCTAAACAAACTAAAAAAAGAAAAGTACCTGTAGATTGTGGCCCATATGAGCATGTTTGTTACACTGGTTTCTGTGCTGCTTCCTTTTAACCATAAATTCAGAATTGTTTTGCTAACAAGCATACTGCTGTAATGGTTTTCCTTGTGGAAATCAAAGCATTTACTGCACAACATTAATGCAAGTGTCTCCGTTCCTCGCGGTGACAATGCTCTTCATTTATCAAGCAAATTTGCTCCAAATCTATTTTCAATACAAAACCCTTCCAATACCTTTTTTAAATGAGATGGTAATGGTTCTTTGTGAACATTCGGCGATCTGTTTCCATAATGGAGATGGTACCTAGATACGTTTTCCCCTCGTGTTTTTCACCGCAAAGGAGAATAGTGGGAGCGAAAAAGCCACGGGAGCAGCAGGAGTGCGTGGAGCCACAACGGAGAGCACAGCTAATTTGGCTAGACGTATATGACTGGAAGCTAGAGAAACAAGGGCAGTTTATTTTAGCAGTAATGACCTGCTCTGTAATGGAGGCTGTTACAGTTTCCCTGTGAGGACCAAAGTGTGTTGTAGCTTAATGAGAGAAAATACTGTATTAGTCAGAACATGGGAGGGTCATTAATCAATACACTCCAGAAGAGGGAAGAAAGCCCCGCCCCCCCCTTGTATTTTCCTTACTAGTGCTATTATATTCACTGCTTCCTTCTTATTAAATATGGACTATAGGGTTTAGCAGCAGTGGTTTATTTGAACTGTGACGGTGTGTTTTCTTAAAAGAGTCACGCAATTTATATCACATACAGATGATTGCACCCTCAAAATGTTTGCGTTTCTGTAAAGGTATCCAGTAGCGTCGACGGTATTCTGTTCTGCTTTTTGCAATCATGCCAGAAGATCTGCTGCTGAGACACCTGTTACCGTTCCAGATGGGGTTTTTTGTTTTGACGTGAAAAATGTACCAAGGTCTTTTCTAGAATCTGCTTGTCTTCTCTGTCTCCAATAACAGAAAAAAATTGGTTGGTTTCTAAAATCATTCCAGCCCTTTACTCAGTTGGACATTGTTGTTTTACTAGAAAGAACATTTCATGACAGATATTATTCAAACTTACTTTCAAACGCACTTTCTATTCTAGTATATAGTCTGACAGTGGACTCTCTGTACTACTTTATATATATTTTACTCTCTCTATATATACTGGTTTATGGAACAGTGACAGTAATCTCTCAAGATGAAATGCTGCTTTAAAGGCAAATACGACCTTTCAGTTTCCAGGGAATGCTATTCCTTCCTGTGCCCTTTTAGAAACCCAGTCTGTATCAGTGCACCATTACCACTGTCTTCCTCAGCCTGCCGTCCTAATCTGCGTTGTCAAGCCGATACAGAAGAGAAGAAAACGCCGGTTGTTACAGACTTTCTGCGGTTGAGCGTATATTTTCTGCCATGATATGTTGTTTACTTGGATTTCAGCCTAGAAACCTTTCCAACCCGATGGAGGACATTACATTGGTACGACATCAGAGCGCACGGCTTGGTTCTGTGGGAAAGAGTTAGTCGTGTTCAGAAATATTGATCGCAAGATAGCCAACTCAGCAGGAACTTCTTTTTTTTTTTACAGTCTCTGTTATGGATTCGGTCAGTACAGCTCAAATAGCCGGCGGTTGTTTCACCTGCATCGCTCCTCCGGTGTGGGCGAATGAACTTTTTCTGTCTCTGTGGAGATGGATCAGAGGGTGACGCACAGACACAGAGCAGATAGAGAGGACTTTCCCGAGATGCGTGGGTCACGTGGCCGGGCAGACGGCTGCGGTGGAACTTTTGGGAGAGGTTTTCATGGAAATAAGCATCGATACCAGGCGAGAAACTCCGTGGCACAGGAATATTCCACTGATGGCTGGGCGATGACTGCCATGCTGAGCGTATCCAGTTCTCGGAGTCTCTTGCAAGCGTCTACATGAAAACACTGCTTATTTCCATGGTATCATCCATCCTGGGTATGAGATTACACCAGGAAATGCCCTTTCTATTCATTCCGCTTCTATAGCCCGCAGACTTTGCCGTTTCCCCCCCGGGGGCTTCACTACTGCTAACCCTCCGATACTTTAGATCTTGTTTTTGTACCTCCCACTCGGATGATTGCTGCAGACTTTCCAACCAACTCTGTGCCCAATCAATGGCCCTTTCTAAGCCATTAAAGGAGCGCATAGGTATGACACATTGCCAAAAACACTTCTATTAATAATGGCAAAATCAACTCGCAGACACAGCGGTTGCCGGAGAGGTGTAATCCATCATCGCAAAAAAGAAGCAGAGGGTGAATATATCAAACCCTTCTTGTTTGCTTACCACTCTAGTTACTATAATTCATCAGGTCTTTCAGAGTAATGCTTTTGTACTCTAGTGTGTACTTTTACTTCAACCTGAGGAATTTGCTCACGCTTTTAATCCCGTTAAGCAAGTTCTCTCATTTACTGTACAACAGTTGACTTTACTTATATTAATGATGATGCAAGATTGAGCTGCAAAACTGGGTTGATAAAGACCCCAATACAATGCATTTTGGGGGAGGGAGATGTTGGAACATGCACCAATGTTTAATGACGCTTGAGTATATTCTTAAAGGTCTTCTATTTACTTCTATTCTTTACTTCTTTAAGTATCCTTGAGCTGCATGTCTGTATGTGAGAGAGTGGCATCTGGTGCAATACAGACAAGAGACGAAGACCTTAGAGTACCTTTCTGCCAGACCAAATTGATTTTGGCAAAGAGTCCAGTCCACCCTGCACTGCACATTTGTCAGTTCAAGATTGCTGGACGTGCAGGGCAGCCGTTTGGACTCCGTGATCATGCCGAGATAGTTGTTGTGTTGTCACTTTCAGTGTCAGGAAAGCTACTCTCCAAAGTACAGTTTCACAACCTGCAAGATTCTTCACATTGGAAAAAGTTCACCTACAGTAATGCTATCCTCAGGAGAAATATATATAGTTTGGTCAACTGAAGTTGCTTAAAAAAGTACTTTTTAAAAATGTGATTGCGTAGAATATATGTCAAATCTGTGCAAAAAACACTGGCTAGGCACGTAGCACCTACATGGTGGAAGGCCCAAGAGTTGGTATTCTGGGCCTTTTGCAGCGATGCAGTCGATGAAAGAAAAACGGGGATCAAAGGAGGTCGAATCAAGATACGAGAGGCAGCACTATATTAATAATTCAAATACATAACTAAAAAGGGTAGAAGGCATCGGAGAGAGCAAACCCCCCGCCAACTTTTAACACCTGTCCGACTTGCGATTGCACCCTAAGACATCATGTCTATCGCTTAAAATTTGAGCTGGTTAAATTGATTTCTTGATCCTGCCTGCAGACCCTGAGGATTTGGAATCAAGTCTCTATCTCCTTTCATAGTTGTGGCCATACTATATAACATTTTGTTGAAATCTGTTCATGTTTTAGCACATAGCATTTTTCTTTTTGTTTATTGCTTCAAACAGTTGGTAGCTGCTGTAATTATCTGCACCTTTTAAAATGGCAAAAGAGTAATGAAGTAGTTTATTGAACTAGTTTATTTAAGTTAATTTTTAGTGGGGCTGCAACAAAGAAGAGCCTCCCACCCCCGACTAGCTGAGACGCCATAGATTCACCCTAGCTGCACAAATGGAAATATCGGTGACAGGTATGGTCACCGCTTGGAAATCGAGAAGCGACGAATCAACTCACTGACGGCTGAATCTCTTCGCCGCCTCCGTCCCCACAGGAAGAAAGGGGAGAAGAAATCGACTGACATCACGTTACATGATTTTCTGAGTCATGGAGAAATTGAAACTGTTTAACCTCTCGTCACCACACGGGGGCGCCAAACATGCCCTAGTGCAGCTTAAATGACGTGTGGTGAAATTGCTCCCAAACACTGGTGGATCGGGATCAGTCATATCTGCATTGTTATTGGACCATGCACATGAGAGGATAGAGACACACACACACACACACACACACACACACACACAGCATAGTTTTATCGGCACGTCCCACTTACTATATGTACTAAAAGTGGCAGGGTATGGCTGGAGGAGAGGAGAGGAGATGACCACCTAGGAAAGGAGAGGATAGGAGGGGAGAGGAGAGCAGAGGACCATCTAGGAGAGGAGAGGAGAGGAGAGGAGAGGAGAGGAGAGGAGGGGAGGGGAGAGGAGGGGAGGGGGAAAGAAAGCGGGAGAGACAAACAGATAGTCAGCAGCAGGGATGAAAAAGATGGAAAGATGTGGAAAGCTGATTGCGCGGCGTGGTTCTGATTTCAGCCGTCAGTCTGGTGTCATCCTGGAGAATCAGTCTCAGATGAACTGATATCTCCACTTGGCCTCCCTCCCTTCTCCCCTCCACTCGTTCTCCTTTAATCTTTTCTCTTCACCTCTCGTCATCCTTGTCTTGTTTCCTCTACTCTACTTTTCGTCTCCTTTCCCCTCCTCTGTCCTCCTCCTTTTCTCTCCTCCCCCTCCTCTTAACAGCCTCTACTTTCTCTCCAAATGTTCCGTCTTCCCCACCTCCTCCTCTTCTTTTTCCTCCTGTCCTTCATCTCCTCCTGTCACCATTTCTCCCTTTCTTTCCCTCTCCTCTACGACCATGAAACCTACCAGGGTTTTTTTTGAAGGACCAAGTTTCCACCTGCCCTCCGAAAAAAAAAAAACACCAAAACTTTTCACAACAGCTTCTTGTTAAAAAGTAATAGGTGGTGTCAGCGAGAGTGAACCCCCCCAGGCAATATATATCCTGTCATGTCAAATTTCTGAGGACTGTAAATAAGGAGCTGTGATGAACGTATTGCAGTATTGATCATTGCGCCATCTCTAATGGTGTTTTGAGCTTAACAGGCGTGGATGTTACTAAGTAATGTGGTAATATTGATCAAACGGGATGCCCATCTTAGAGCTGACAGGGCAGATCCATCAACTGGAAACATGGACTTGTTTTCTGCAATTTTCAGACATTCATCACAGGGGGAAGATATTTTGATAAATAGTCAGGCGTCTCTCGGGCGGCTCGAGATATCGGATTTTAATATGGTCTGTTTCATTACAACGCTATTGACATTTTCCCCCAAATACATTTCAGACCTGGAGACAGGTATCTATCTGATGTTCAGGTGTAGTTTGGACGTTTCACCGTCGTTTCCCCTCACCGACTACGGGTCTGTTTGTTTTTGTTGATTTTTTTTTTTTTATGACATCCCTTTCTCTCTCTCTCCGGTTGGATGTCCAACTTTTCCCCCTCCAACGTGGAGAGAGTGTATAGTGTGCTCTGATGCTCTCTGTGGACGTCACCTCCAGACCTGTCTCTATCATCTTTCTGCAGGTATCAGCTCTCATAGGCTGCTTTTTCTGTCTGGCTTTGTTCTCACCGTGCCAAAAAGATACGATTTTTCAGTTTTGGACAAATTGGCTTGCTTAATACATTTTTTCAAACTGGTGAGTGTCACATAAAACGAATGTGAATCCATTGCCTTCACAGTGGCGCGACTGCTCCGCACAGTATTTGAAATGGAACGATTTCCTCCCTGAACTTAATCCTCTGAATGAGTTGTGCGTGATAAATCCCAGAAGGACAGTGAAAACAGAGCATGCATTTTACGGGAAAAAGATCTGAGCGGAGAGACCACTGATCATCTGTGGAAGAAACCAAAAAAAAAATCTGCCCTTTACTTTTTCTGAAGGCTCATCGGAAACAGATGTCGGGAATATCCCCCGCTCTTCTACCAAACATCCTAAAATCTGTGTTGTTTACACACAGAACATGTACCCCCCGCCCCCTCCCCCTTATTGGCAGCCTCACAGTCACATTTGTACCTTTTCATGTTTGCGATTATGTAATCTTAGATAACTGTACATACACCGACTACATCCTGCAGCCCATGATCATAGCATCCAGGGCTAGGCTGGATCTGGAGCCCGACAACAGCTTGTTTGTGCGCTAATCTCTCCCATAACAAGCTTCAGGCACACAAGGTGAGATCATAGTGCAAACACACACTCACGCACACACCTGCCAACACACGGCTGTGCACACACACACATATACACACACACACACACACACACACACACACTCCCCAGCAGATGTGTGGAAGCTTCATGAATGGGGAAAGTCTGCTTTAAGTCAGGGCACCACCCGGCTGGACCAGACCCGCTGTGAAAACAAACATCCCCCGGGCCGTGAGCAGTCCAATGATGTAACAGCTTTGATCACCCAATAAGGGCAGGGTTTGCTCAGGGGTCAGTGGAACATGGAATCCAATCAATAAACACATTACTCACCCCTCCGCATTACACACACACACACACACACACACATGGGGTGACCAAAACATCCCAACTCAAACCAGGCTGGGTTTCCTCTTGGCACTAGTCACTTCCTCTGAGCTGCCATTGCTCATTCCATCCCACCTGCTTTCTTTTTTTTCCTCTTATTTTTTTCCCCCCTCTTATTTATTTTCGTTCTTTCTTTCTTTCTTTCTTTTATCGGGCAAAATGATGCATCAATGAAATCTCTCCTCGCTAAGCTGTCGTGTAAAGGAAGGTTGCTTGACATAGTAGAGGGTTCATGACTTGGATATTTAGGATGTTGCGTTGCCAGAGAAAGAGGTGTTCAACATCTCCCCTGTAGGGGTCTCGGTGTCCGCCTGAGGTGAAAGAGACGACACCTCATCTCCCAGGAATGCTTTCCTGCCAGTGTCCCCACTCTGTCCGTCAGGCATCCGGATGAAGAAATGACCTCACACACACACACACACACACACACACACACACACACACACACATACCTACCAACCCATCTCATGCAGACAGCCTGACAGAGTTTATTAAACAAAATGAAAGCCAGTCTCATGTATCAGTAGGTGGAGGTACAGCAGGGGTGCTGTGCAGTACAATGCAGAGAGAAAAGGGAAGGAGAAAATATATGTCTGCGTGCCATTTTACATTTGAATGCAGCAGTATTTGAATAACTGTACATGCTTGAGAAGAAGCATCCAAACCGTAGGAGTCATAAAGCCGTCACAGTGAGCTTTCTTTGAGCTCTTTCATGGTTTCATCTATGGAGAGTACGGGGAGACGTGACAGGTGAGCAGAGGCCAGTCGGTTTTCCGTCGGAAGTGTAGTCTGAGGTCCTGCAACAACAGACCCAGACACTCCTAGCCTCAGCCCAGGCCCCGGCGGGCAGACCGGGACGCTCTGCAGGAGCTGCTGTAGAACCAAAGCACAGCCTCCAGAGGAAGATTACCCGACGATGACGCTGAGGCCTTCATCACCACCTTTGAGGAGGAGTGGGCTGTGCACCTGCTTCCCCTGCCCACGGGAGAGGTGCAGCAGGCAGTGTACAACTTGCTGGCAGCCTGTCTTCAGGACTTCATGACCGTGAGGAGGCCCATGCTCGACCGATTAGGGTTAACTGCTGATGGACATTGGCAGCAGTTCCGGTGGCTGCCTGATGGGAGCACCGGCCGAGCATTCACCTTCGCCCGACTGCTCCGCGATGCGGCCAAGTGGTGGCTGCAGCCAGTGACCAACAGATTGTGGAGGCAGTGACACCCCCGTACGGCCACCTGGGTTCAGTGCCGCCACCTCGCCGGCCAGGATGCAGCCTGGCGGAAGACCACCTGGCAACTTATTATGCCCGGGAACCGGTGGGGTCCATGGACACGGGATATGGCGGGTCCCGGTCAACCTTAAGAAGTGTGCAGTTGGACAGACAGAGGTACGGTATCTGGGGTACCATTTGGAAGGAGCTAGCTTCCTCTCTTGCTCTCGGGGGCGGTGTCGGGCGGTGTGGGTATGTGGCAAAGGCCAAAGGGGGAGGGGACATCGTTGAGGCATTGGCTGGATGCAAGAATCAGGCTCACCAGAATAAGGCTGGTAGGCTGGTTCTCCCCCTGCATCCAACACTGGCTGCTGCCAATTAAGGCTAATTGGACAACTGCAGCCTGGAAGTGATTTTAACCAGACCGGTGTGTTTGTGTTTTCCATTGAGTGGGAACTAGACTGGCAGCAGGCGTGCCAACCGGAGGGACTAAGCTGGAAGATTGATGTAGAAGATCTCTCTTGATTTACACAGTGGCCTGATTTATTAAGTGTCTTGTAAATAAAACGGAGCGCCAGCCACTAAACTCTCTCTTCCCTGTGGCTTGTCTCTTGTCTCTGTCACAAACTTTGTTAGCGAACTTGTGCTACTGTGATATATTAAAAGAACATTAAATGACACAGCTCACAGAGTGAGATCAACATGAGCTTATGCGTGGTTGTTTCTCTTTGAGAATTTGAGAAATGGAAGAAAATGCCTTTCATCTAAGTGTTAAAAACATCTCATTTGCGTCTAGGAGACATAAAAGGTAGAAATATGAGACCTCTTCTCATGGGATTTTGCTTTCATGGGTTCACCCTCCACTACAACCCTCATTGTGAAGGCACCAAGAGACATCTATCTACTGTAGATGAAAGTCAAGTGTATATATTCTTGGGGGTTGTGGAGTGCAGTAGTTACCCAGTTACCAGTTGCCACTCCTCCAAAGTCATATTTTTTATGGACAGCACCTATAAAGGTCTGGTAATGTTTGTGTTTCTGTGGACCACATGGAAAGGCTGATGAAATATGATGGAGTAGCCCTACGGGTTACTTCTTTACGTGAACGTCCCCATGACCGTTTTCCTTTCTTTTTGTATAAGTTTTTAGTACAGACAAACAGAACACATCACTCCCATAAACTTTGGTCTGGTGGGTTTATGTTCCCCATTCATCTGAAACTGTGGTCCAGCTGGATTGATAGATACATGAAATAATAGACAGTAGCTGATAAAAGTAGCTGAGCTGATAAAAAAAAACAGACAGGAAATGTTACGTACACAATGTGACGTCTTTATTTTCTACAACCATAATAAAACTAGATAATGGCGGACTATTTACTCAGCCTCAGTACATCCTTCTTCAACCCGTACAGTAACTAAATGTCGTACAATATAACCAAAAAATAGCCAGGTTCCAGATGACATTTTGTTCCATTTTCCCATATTTATGAAGGCTTCCTTAGCCAAAGACTGCAATAAGGCCGCCAAGGAAAACACTAACAACATAATATCAAACCTGGGAGACAGATAACAAGGTCAGCAGTATCTGAAGTATGGGATGGATGGACAGACGGACGGATGGATGGACGGACCAATAGATAGATAGATACTGTTCTACTGTTGTGAGAAATAACAAATAACACAGAAATCTGTACTGTTACATGTCTTTATTGGACATTGTTCAAACGTTAACAGCTTGGATTGTGTGTGAACCATGAGATTTAGTAACTGGTGGAAAACGGTGAGGAGGTATTCTGGACCATTCCTCCTTAAGGAACTGTTTCAGTTCATTGATACTTTTGGGATTTCATGAACGGCTTGTTTCAGGTCATGCCACAACATTTCAATAGGGTTGAGGTCAGGACTCTGTTTAAGTCATTCTGTTGAAGATTTGTTTTTGTATTTGGGGTCATTGTCATGCTGCATGACCCATCCTCTGTTAAGCCTCAGATCAAGGACCATTACCCTGATATTCTCCTGGAGAATTTCCTGATACAACTTTGAGTTAATCGATCCCTCAGTGATTGATGCCGTCCAGGCCCTGAGGCAGCAAAGCAGCCCCCAAAGCCCCCATGTTGGGATGAGGTTTTGCTGTTGGTATGCAGTGTTTTTTCTCCTCTGATCATAAGATTCTGTTCATTTGCCAAAAAGACAGAACATTGTTCCACAGAACATTGTTCCAGTAACTTTGTGGAACATCCAGGTGGTCTTTGGCAAACGTGGGACAGGCAGCAATGTTTTTGGTGGAGAGCAGTGGTTTCCTCCATCGTATGCTCCCATGAACAACACTCAACAACAACAACACTTTTTCTTATTGTGGACTCAGATGTTAGATGACTCAGATGTCAGATGTTAAGTTGAAAAGTTATCTTGAACCTTAGAACAGAACCTTATCTGTTACCTTTGTCACCTCCTTGGCCATTATGCGTCGTGCCCTTGCTGTGATCGTTGCTGGACAACCACTCCTAAGGAGAGCAGCAATGGCACTGAATTGTCTCCATTTGTATACGATCTGTCTGACTGTAGACTGATGGAGACGCAAGTCTTGGGAAATGCTTTTGTAGCCTTTTCCAGCCTGATGAGCCTCATCAACTCTTCTCCAGAGGTGCTCTGAAATGTCCTTTGACCAGGGCATATTCCACTTCAACACATCAGCAGTTTCTTAGTACCAGTTAAGCTGGTAAAGAAAGTAAAAAATATATATATTCAATGGCAGCTGGACCTCTTAAGGTGTTGATGGAGTTGAAGACACTACGGCAGTGGTGGAGTACATTCTGTCTCATTTACGGCTCTCTAGGCTATATCATTCTCCATGTTTATTAGTTGTTCCTCTCTTGCACACCCCACACAAACGTAGGACCTTTTTCCATTTCGATGTGTGAAAAGCCTGTTACATGGAGAAGACGGTGCTCGAATGTTTTGAAAAATGAGGCCTTTCATTGCATGCTTTTCTTAGTATGAGCTGCCCAGTGTGAATAGCAAGACAGCTTGAACCCTAACACTGGCAGTGTTAGTGGCTTGCTCTATCCATTCAGCTGCACAGGGCCTTCGTGACACTAAGACAAGCTGAAGACAAGGCTGGCCGTCCCAACTGAATCCCATCATTTTTGCGAAACACATTGCATTGCCTCGCAGTCAGTGTGGTGTCAATGTGTTGTTCTCGCTGCTCAACAGAACACTTTTGTTTTGAAGAGGAGTGTCTGTACCATATTTGTGAATATGCAGAAGTATTTGCTTCTTTGGTATTGGTAAGCTCAGCTGAGCCAAACTACATTACAGCCACATACTACTGCCAGACACTAGTATAGTAGGTTAAAAGTATATGCTTTTGGGAGTATTCTTAGAAAATGGTATAAGTACACCAGAAAACAACCAATATCAACCTTTTTTTATGCATCAGTTATCGATGTTTGAGCTCAGACACGGCGATACCCTGACACAATGCAGGCAGTGGAACAGCTTTTACTTTTATTGATTTCAAAGGATCCAGTCCCTTGATGGCTGATGGCAATTCCTGACACCCAATGGCCATAGTGGAGCTCGAGGGTTACCAGTGGCAACCGACACAACCCCAGCCATGACCAGAATAACATTTCCTGTCCACAATGACGGTCTCAGCCACTGGTCCAGAAGGACTCGGAGTCTGAGCCAAGAGTTTAGGGTCGTGCCCATCTGAGAGATCGATGGCAAGATGACAAGACCTTCTCTCGCCATCGATCTGTCTTGCCCTTCTCATTTCAGTTCTCTCTTCTTTTTCTTTCTGTCTGTTTCGGTTTCTCTACAACTCTTCCCTCCCTTCCTTTTCTCTCAGATAGGCAGGTGGCTTGACCTTCCTCACACATAAACTACAAACAGAGATGTCCACTGAGATGTGGACTTGCAAATATGGAGTGTCTAACTTTTCTCATGCTGCTGTATGACCGACTGGCCTTCGCCCAAGGTGATTCGGCCCTTTTAATTGACCTCCCTTTGGCAAAATGTACCTCCGGTCATGCAAAGCGCTTCCGACAGCAACTGCTATCAATTTGGTCAGAGGCACTTCGATCAAATTATGAAGCAATCCATCGCCCTTCGGAAGATATAATGGATGGTAATGTTCTATGAATTATACCGACGTGACGCAAATGGTAGCTAGGCAGCGCATGTCTCGCACGCAGATTGGACCGCTCTTCCTCCTTCCCTTCACGCAAGGCCTCTTTTCCGAACGACACCCCGAGGCCCTCCTCCTGCTCCTCCTCTTCAACAAATGCCCCTTTATCTCCGATGGGATGTTGTTCTTCAGAAGTTGAAAACAATCCTCTCCATGTGGCCAATCATCAGGGTCTGGTAGTGTTTGCGCCCGGCGCTGAAGTGCCAAGAAGCAACGGTGAACACTTTGTTGGTAATCTTGTTGTTGTTGTTGTTGCCGGTCGCTTCGCCTTTTGCTCAACAGAAAGGTAGACAATCAAGTGCAGATGTTTTTTGTTAAGGCTTTTGCTGCCAAACGTGTGTGTGTGTGTGTGTGTGTGTGTGTGTGTGTGTGTGTGCGCGCAGCTGCCAATTACAGCTATTTACAAGGAAGCTGTCTGCTTCCACTGAAGTAGTTGAATTCCCAGGCAGCCCATAGTGAGAAGGGATGGAGAATGGAGAGCATTTAAGATGAAATATTTACCTTTTTAGGAACATGACAGCATCCCTGTGTGTGTGTGTGTGTGTGTGTGTGTGTGTGTGTGTGTGTGTGTGTGTGTGTGTGTGTGTGCCTTACACTTCCTATTTAATCTCTCTCTCTCTCTCTCTCTCTCTCCACTCCCCTCCTCGTCTCTCCTCGGTTCATCAGGTTCAGGATGTTTGCCTCTCGATAACTAACTTGTGTTTTTGTGTTGCGGGTGATAGTCTTCACCGTAAAGGGCGGCGCTGCTGCAGCAAAGCAGAAATGACAACCCAAGGCAGTGATTTGCCTTCACTGTTGGAGCACATCTAACACGTTACGCTGCAATTTGTCCAGTTACTACACGCAATATTTTACACACCATGTTGAATTGCTGCCATACATTCACAACTTTTCCAGAACTTCACACTTTTTTTTTTCATGTTTTTTTATCCCAGATAAACATCAGCTGCAAAACAAAACCATAAGGGGGGGTTGTAATTATCTTGTCTAGCAGCTGATGTGCCCATCCCCAAGGCAATATCAGTATCTGGCCTGATGAAACAAAGCAACCCTCCATAATTGGAGCGTATGTGAAAGCGCGTTCATTCGCGTTCGTGACTTATTAGCAGAGTGTGACCTCTCTCACTTTTCCATATCTATCCGCCGTCTGATCCGCATTAAGACTCCACAGTAAAAACATTAGCATCTTTAAAGCACCTGTCCTTTCCATTAAGAAGCAGAGAAAAACAGCAGCACATTGGCTGGAAGGGTCTCTACACACACACACACACACACACACACACGTGCACGCGCGCACACTAAGGGTCTGTGCCTGCACAACTGAACTGATGACAGCAGGCACAACTTCAAAAGGTGAGACATCCCATAACTCACATCAGTCTCCTGGCAATCGCTGCTTTTTCCAGCCAATCATACTCTAAGAATGCCGAGGGTAAACAACCCCAGCTGAATGACAAGTCCCTCAGAGTTGTGGCTCTTTCCCGGGTTTCTGCAGGCTTGTGTGTGTGTGTGTGTGTGTGTGTGTGTGTGTGTGTGTGTGGGTGTGTGTGTGGGTGTGTGTGTGGGTGGGTGTGTGGGTGTGTGGATGGCTTATTGCTCTGCATAGGACATGAAAAGCTGATTGTCAAAGTTAGACTGTCCAGGTTCAATTGGAGAGGGTGCTCCATTTGTAAAGTCAATCATAGCAAATCAGACCCAAACCCAGGCTTCTTAATTGCTACACACGCATAAAAAGGACTTTTAATTTGAAGGAGCTATGCATAAAAGTATCATACTCTTTTTTTTTTTTTTTGTCTCCTGTAGCCCTGCTCTGAGTTCAGGAGCTATCAGGGTCACCTCAGCAGCTGTCATCAGGTTAGAAATCCCTGCCTTATGCAATAGTCCGGCGATGTCATTTTGGGATAAGCCGGGGTTGGAAATGAAATGCGGGATCATGTTCCCGGGGACTGTGGGAAGTACATCCCGTTACACCTCCCGAGTGGAAATACATTTCAATATGTTTTGAACATTTCTTGAGCCGCTCTGAGATGCACCGATATTTCTCTCGGCGGCATTTGGAGCGGGCACGTCGGGGGGGATAAATCACCAGATCGCTCGTTTTCCTCTTCTTCTTTTTTTTTTTTTCCCCTCCACGTGTTCAAAAGGTTATTCAGCTGCTGTTTTGACACGGTCTGTAATCTGTTTACCGAACAAAAACGCTATTCCTCTTTTCACATGCAAAAAAAGCTGGGGAGCCTTCTGCTACAATGAGAAATGTGATTATAATTGCGTTGGAATCCATGTTGCGATGAAAAATGGCATTGCTTTACGCGCCGGGGCTCACAATAAATCGAGGATATCATTACTCCGGTGCAGTTGTTGCATTCTTGGGCAGTCTTAAAACATTCATCAAGAGAAACACCCCCCCCAGATCGGAGGCCCTGGGCAGAGCTTTCCCCCTGTGATGAAACGGCGTCGGGGATCACGAGATAGAGATGGATCGTTCCATGATAACACGGATCGGAGTTCTTCACATACCGTTTTTTTTTCCTGTGGACTCTTCAACCCCGTAGTTGCCGCCCCGAGACATCTTTTTGGAGGAAGCAGACGTCGAGGGTGAAGTTTTGCTCTGATTCGCTTCCAGTATCAATCTCTTTTTTTTTTTAGCTGTCTGTCAACAATCAGCGCTCTACAGCTTTTCTGTTCTTTCTCGGGCGGCGGGCCAGCCGGCTCAAGCGTTTCCCTCCTGTCGTGACGGGGTGCGCGGCGGGAGATCCTCAAGCTGTTTTTAATGGGTTTCGTACAGCGCCGCCGCCGCCGCCACTCCTTCAGCACAGCAGAAAAAAGATGCGCTGAGCAGGAAAGATGGAGAGAGAGAGAGAGAGAGAGAGAGAGAGAGAAAGAGAGGGAACAGCAGCAATTGAATCTACGTTGGGGGGGTGGTGTGCTGTGTTTTAATGCGCCCCTGGCTTGTTTCGAAGCACACCTCGTGAAGCGCTGCATGGTAGCGCTTGGGGACTAGGCAGAAATAGGCAGACGAGGCCATCAATGTGTCCTGACCTGTAGAGTCAGGGGCAGAAGGCGAGGTAAGACGAGGAAAGGGAGCAGAGGAAATTGTTTCGCCTCCTTCTGTCCTGTGTTTTTTTTGTCTTCCTGTCTAAATAGATGGGGGAAAAAATCTGTTTTTGCTGCAACAGATCTCTGCATTTGACTATGTGTCAGTTCAAGTCTTTTTTTCCCCGTCATATATGCTTTTCACACTACACTTAACCCCGGGCTAACATCTTTCTTAACCCTGTGTTAAGGACACATTTAACCCCGGGCTAAGCAGCGTTTCACACTTGCATTTTTGAAAGAGGGTTAACACCGCTTTTAATCCTGGGTTAACAAACCCTGCTTCGTAGCAGGGTTAGCACCACTTTTGTGGTGCTATCCCCGAAATACGGTGCTAAGAACAACAGTGTGAAACATTGTGGGGTTAGACTGTAACAGGGTTAGAATGTAACAGGGGTTAGAATGTAACAGGGTTAGAATGTAACAGGGGTTAGAATGTAACGGGGTTAGAATGTAACGGGGTTAGAATGTAACAGGGGTTAGAATGTAACGGTTAGAATGTAACGGGTTAGAATGTAACAGGGTTAGAACGTAACGGGGTTAGAATGTAACAGGGTTAGAATGTAACGGGTTAGAATGTAACAGGGTTAGAACGTAACAGGGTTAGAACGTAACAGGGTTAGAATGTAGCAGGGTTAAAATGTAACAGGGGTTAGAATGTAACAGGGTTAGAATGTAACATGGGTTAGAATGTAACAGGGTTAGAATGTAACAGGGTTAGAATGTAACAGGGTTAAAATGTAACAGGGGTTAGAATGTAACAGGGTTAGAATGTAACATGGGTTAGAATGTAACAGGGTTAGAATGTAACAGGGTTAGAATGTAACAGGGTTAGAATGTAACAGGGTTAGAACATAACAGGGTTAGAATGTAACAGGGTTAGAATGTAACAGGGGTTAGAATGTAACAAGGTTAGAATGTAACAGCGAGTTAAACATTAGCATTAAACGTTAACCCGGGGTCTACAAGCTTACAGTGTGAAATCCTGAATACTGAATACCCGGGGTCAATTGTTAGCCCAGGGTTAAAGAAAACTAGTGTGAAACATGGGTTAAAGGGTTAAAGTTAACCCTGGGCTAACATATTCAAGTGTGAAAAGCCTAATAGAAAGGCCCCTGCAGCAGGAGACGCTTTAATAAAGTGCGGACTACATTCCCAAATCCGTAAATGTTGCAGGGGTGCAGCAGAGACCTCACCTCGCCGCGTATGAAGATTGATGATATTTGCGATGTTTTTTCTTCCCCGGGGCTGATCAGATACGGGAAGGGTAACTCCACGTGTTTCCACACCGCTTTCAAACACTGTTTCCTTTTTATGTGCTTTTTTTTGCGTGCGCGCCAGACAGATATATTCCGACCCCGCTCTGCAATTAATATGCTAAGTGGTGCGAGGCCTCACAATGTCACTTTTCATTTTCATCTCCTGCACTGTTTATGTCTTTCACTCGTCTGTCGGCTTCTGCGCTGGGTAAACACCTCTCGCTGACAGCTGCTGCACTTTCTCTTTTCATTCCCTCGCTCCGATTTTGCTCTCTCTCTCGTTCTTGCTTTCTCTTTCCTTCCCTCCTCTCTCTCTCTCTCTCTCCCTCTACATATATATTTATACATATATCCCCCAGTCGTCCCTGTTTCCTCTCTCTCTCTCTCTCTCTCTCTCTCTCTCCCTATACATATATATTTATACATATATCACCGAGTCGTCCTTCTTTCCTTCCCTCCTCTCTCTCTCTCTCTCTATATACATATATATTTATACATATCTCCCCCAGTCGTTCGTCCCTCTTTCCTCCCTCCTTCTCTCTCTCCTCCTCTGTTGCTGATGTTTTCCCTGGCGTTTGGTCTGACTGTTTACCAGCCGGTGACCCAAGCCAGGGTCTAGAGGAAAAGACACAGGTGACCACCTTGGAGCATCCATCACTTTATACACACACACACACACACACACACACACACACACACACACACACACACACACACATAGACACACAGGCTTTTCTGAAAGGAAAGGCGCAGGTGACCACCTCAGAGCACACATCACTTCACACACATATGCATGAACACACACACACACACACACACACACACACAGACTCTGCTTTTCCAAGCAGAGGTTTTTTTTTTCCCGTGGGCAAATGCCCTTTTGACGTACGCAGAGCCAGCTGGGAAAACATAGCTAGCTCCACCGTGTCACCAATGGCAACCTGGGTAACAAGAAGGAAGTGTTGGTTCTGTTTTCCTGTCAGGGGCTCTTGCACTCGAGTGTCCAAAAGATTAAGACCACCAGCTCTTCCCTGGGAGGATCCTTTACTGAACGGATCTATTGAGTCTACTTCAGCCATGTGGGTAGGGAGTGAATGAGTAATGCGCTCCCCGCACCTCAACAACCACTGTCGAGGGGCCGCTTGAGCAAGGCACTGAACCCCCAAACATTCTGTCAAAATGTATTTATCGCATTTCAGAATAAAAGCCTTGTGTCGTGTTATTTCTCTCTTGATTCGTTCAGAAACCCTGCTCAGCTTTGTGGACGACATCCTGTCGGGGGCCAAGTCTCCGTGTGTGATGTTAGGGGACATCCCCGATCTCCTGACCTCTTCCATCAGCATGATCGTCCGCTGCCTGGAGCCCGACACCACGTACATGTGAGTTCCACTTCCTCCCGTTTGTGCTTCGTTTCAAACACGATGTGAACCAAACGCAAACAAAATATCGAAGACTCTGATCTCCAGTCAGGAATCATGAGGCGAACAACCACCAGAATAACCAGAAAATCATTCATTTCTGTCAAATCTTTCCCATTAAAGACCATATCCTCATATAAACTATGTTAGTTTGATGCTCCTTAGTATAAATTGACCTCATTTTATGTTGGTTTACCCACCAGAGATTAAAGTGGTCCCTTAGTTATTCTAGAGCAATTAGCTGCTATGTTGTGTTGCCTGTCCAAGTCATTGCACAGTAAATGACTAGTTCACGGGCCCCGGGTGTTCTGTCTCTTCTCACATGTTTTTCATCTACTGGTGGAAAAGGGAAAGCCGGTCCTTCCCCCCCCCCCTTACTGTAGTAAAAAAAAAAAAAAAAACGAGGCATGCTGAGGTTATGTCCAAGTGGAAGTCCTCACATAACAGCCATCGGCAAAGTGTGTGTGCGTGAGTGCAAGACTGTCTGCGATGCATCCGAGACAGTTGAGGAAGTGTTGCTCATGTTTTGGAGCGGCATGAGAGCCGCAGCAATAAAGGGTAAAAAAAACAACCAAAAAAAATCCCCTAGGATTGATTTCATGTTATATTAAAAAAAAAGTTCTGCATCCCAGGAGTCGTTTTAAGAACCAGGTGAGACACAGAGTAGAAGAGCATTTAAGATCGTTACATCATTTCTGCCAGTTAAGACAATAATAGGCTTTTCACACTTGAATATGTTAGCCCAGGGTTAACTTTAACCCTGGGTTATAATAGCCCTGGGTTAACTTATCTCACGTTTCACACTAGTTTTCTTTAACCCTGGGCTAACAATTGACCCCGGGTATTCAGTGTTCAGGATTTCACACTGTAAACTTGTAGACCCCGGGTTAACGTTTAATGCTAATGTTTAACTCGCTGTTACATTCTAACCTGTTACATTCTAACCCGTTACATTCTAACCCCATTACATTCTAACCCTGTTACATTCTAACCCCGTTACCGTTACATTCTAACCCCGTTACATTCTAACCCTGTTACATTCTAACTTGTTACATTCTAACCCTGTTACAGTCTAACCCCTGTTACATTCTAACCCGTTACATTCTAACCCCACAACGTTTCACACTATGGTTCTTAGCACCGCATTTCAGGGATAGCGCCACAAAAGCAGTGGTAACCCTGCTTTGTAGCAGGGTTTGTTAACCCAGGGTTAAAAGCGGTGTTAACCCTCTTTCAATAATGCAAATGTGAAACACTGCTTAGCCCTGGGGTTAAATGTGTCCTTAAGTGTAGTGTGAAAAGCATATAAAGGGCCAAACTGTAGGATGTTTTTGGATAGAAAAAAATATTAAAAAAACATCCAGAAACTATTTCTAATACATTATTTCGTAACAGTAATAATAAAAAGACATTTTTTTAAAGTTTTAAATTTTAGTGGATTTATTGGAGTTGACTGGTGACCAGTAGGTGAAAAAAAGCTTTAACAGTAAAGGATTTTGATGTGTGTGTGTGTGTGTGTGTGTGTGTGTGTGTGTGTGTGTGTGTAGCCGAACTCTCACACACGGGCACGCACACGTTCAAGGAGTCAAGGAGTTTAACAATGTGATGTAATGACCAAGAGGTACTTCTTTCTCTGACCACACACACACGCACACACAGACATTCTTCCTGCGGTGATCGGATGCTCTCCACATATGCGGCCACTTACCTCACAGACTGTCTGCCAGGAGGGAAGCCACACACACACACACACACATCACAGAGAGAGAGTGGGAGAGAGAGAGAGAGAGAGAGAGAGAGAGAGAGAGAGAGAGAGTGGGAGAGAGAGAGAGAGAGAGAAGAGTGAGTGGGAGAGAGAGTTCAGGAAACAGAGTGGGAGAGAAAGAGACAAAAAAGAGGCTTCAGGGATGGAGAGGAAAAAAAGAGAGTAAGATGACGGCCCAAGAACGAAAAGCAAAAGTGACCTAAGCGGAGGAGAACGGGGTGCGAACACAACTAAAGAAGAAGAAGAAAAACAGAAGAAGAAAGGAAGAGAAGCCCGAGGACAGAGCCTCTTCAAACGGTTTTGATGCATGTGGCTTGACCAAGCAGCAACACACATCAGTGGGTTCCTGCTCTCTCAGTCCGGCATGGCGGCTCGTTCATCTCCCCACCCCTGAAGCAAATACATCTCTATTCTACTCTATTAAAATGCACTGTAAGGACTAAATTCTCTTGGGGGAATTGAATGCTGCAGGTGGATGCAATTTGTATTCTGGCCACTAGGTGGTGATATTCCTCCAGTGAAATGGCAGTGACCCCTCACCGTTGAGTTGAGTTGAATAAATAATAACTGCACTGTCAGTCCAAATTAGCTTTGGCCGAGGAACACATTTATTTGAGTAAAGATTAGAGAGTGTGTGTGTGTGTGTGTGTGTGTGTGTGTGTGTGTGTGTGTGCGTGCGCGCGCGCAGGTTCCGGCTGTGGGCAGTAGACAACACGGGGCGCCGTTCGAGTCCAAGTGAGGTCACCATTAAAAGCCCTTGTCCAGCTGTGGATGACGTCAAAGCACAAGGTGAGGAAAGAGACATAGACGGAGATCATAAAACGCGCAACGACTTTCGGCATAAATCAGAGGCGGCTCAGCAGCCGAAGCGCCCATAAATGATATAAATCACTTTCCAACACTGTAAACGTGCTCGAGCTCATCGTGAGCCATTATAGGGCGAATGATGAGAACAGTGGGGAACAGTGTACTGTCAGATGGATTAGAGGGAGGGGGGGGGAAGCAAAACGCAGCATCACATGTGAAAAAGTTGTTTATTACACAAGAACAAAACAGGAAAGATGTTTCCAGTCCGGGCGGGGTGGAGGCTTAGTAACTGCTGAAATAAAGCATCTTTGCTGTAGCAGTAGTTACAAAATATAACATATAATTATGAGGCTGCATGCATAAAATCCCAAATACCGCAAAGGGGAGGTTTGCAATTATTGTTTTTAAGAAGCCATGAAACAGAAGTCGGAGCTCAGTTCATTGACATATTGCTGCGATAATGAAATTAAAATGTGGGCGGGAGTTTTGCAAGTTGAATAGCGGGAGGGCGCCTGCGTCATCTTGCTGGCAATGACAGCCAAACGCTCAAGGGCAGCGCCTCGTTTGAAGAGGAGGCAAAAAAAACAACAACAACAACAACAATGTGATTGCTGTCAAACGGATGTCGTCACCGCCACTGCATGCGAATGTTGTAGTCTTTCCTTTTTACTTCCTAAACTAAAATACGACAGTCATATTAAATATTACAATGTAATAATATTTATTGTAGGCCTGTTAGCACCAACAGAACCTGCTGTATCAAATGTGGTTACAGAGGTTACCATGAATAGAGTGTTACCAGATAGTAATATTTAATAGGAGGTAATATACTGATTTTAGTTGCATGTGGCAGAGTTGTAAACAAAGGCTTGAGCCCCCCCCTGACCTCCCGGCTGTCCCCCCCCCCCTTCCAGAAATAGGCGATAAGATCTACAACCTGTTCAACGGCTACACCAGCGGCAAGGAGCAGCAGACGGCCTACAACACGCTGATGGACCTGGGCGCCCCCACGCTCCACCGCGTCCTCTACCACTACAACCAGCGCTACGAGAGCTTCGGAGAGTTCACCTGGAGGTGCGAGGACGAGCTGGGACCCAGGTCATTTTACTTCTCTTTTTTTTTTTGGGGGGGGGGCTAACGTCTTTCTTAACCCTGGGTTAAGGACACATTTAACCCCGGGCTAAGCAGCGTTTCACACTTGCATTTTTGAAAGAGGGTTAACACCGCTTTTAACCCTGGGTTATCCCCGAAACACGGTGCTAAGAACAATAGTGTGAAACGTTGTGAGGTTTAAATGTACCAGGGGTTAGAATGTAACAGGGGTTAGAATGTAACAGGTTAGAATGTAACGGGTTAGAATGTAACAGGGGTTAGAATGTAACAGGGGTTAGAATGTAACAGGTTAGAATGTAACGGGTTAGAATGTAACAGGGGTTAGAATGTAACAGGGGTTAGAATGTAACGGGTTAGAATGTAACGGGTTAGAATGTAACGGGTTAGAATGTAACAGGGGTTAGAATGTAACAGTGAGTTAAACATTAGCATTAAACGTTAACCCGGGGTCTACAAGCTTACAGTGTGAAATCCTGAACACTGAATATCCGGGGTCAATTGTTAGCCCAGGGTTAAAGAAGACTAGTGTGAAACGTGAGATACATTAACCCAGGGCTATTATAACCCAGGGTAAAAGTTAACCCTGGGCTAACATATTCAAGTGTGAAAAGCCCATCCACGATATCTCAGACACATCAGATTTGGAGTTGGAGTTTAAAAAAAGGGAAGAATAGCGACAGGTTCATTTTCGAAATACATGAAAATAAATGCACAAAACGAAAGTGCTCGAACACGGGGAGCGGCGATGCGGGCTTGAATGAAAACCCATGTCAAAAGAATACAGTGGATTGTCTGCACACCTTTTCAGTTTTTCTAGAATGTACTTCCTTGGAATGAAATGAAAATCCATTACATCTGACTTCAAAAACAAATTTATAGCAATGTATTCAAGTCAGACAACTAAACACCATGGTTGCGTTCATGTGCAGAACTCTGATGACCCAAACTAAAAGTTGCTCCAGCATCGCATCAAACAATGCAAAACAGAAAAGACCATTCTGAAATGTCATTGCTTGGATCGAAGGCTGCAGCTGAACTCATGAACGTTTTCTCAACTACCCAAGATGGCGTCCCAATCGTGAAATTTCATGTCATAAAACAATTCACATTAACTGGAAGCACCTTTTGCTTTGATGCCACATAAGATAAGGAAGGGAACTGACAGAAATTAGGAGAAATTGAAGTTCAGTTTGGAGTTCAGAAGTGGAAACTGAAATAAGCTTTACTTTGATGGAATTTGATGATCAAGTTTTAGCCTGATGGCCGATTTGTAGATAGGACTGCGCACATCCAAAAACTAACCTGTAGGAAATGAGACATAATATAATATTGTATAGATTCTCCTATCACTGATTCTCTGTCATGGTGAAGACTCCAGACGGTGAAACCACCCTGCTACCATAGATTTAAACCATGCTTTCCTTTGTACAACTGCAAAAAAACAGAACTTGAAAGTGGACAACCACTCTCCTTAACTCCCTCTCTCTCTCCCAAACACTGAATCCAAACAAAATCAAGAGGGGGGTAATCCTATCAAACGAAAGCATTTCCTTCACACGTATTTCGAAGTACGTTAAGTTGTTCCAGAAACACCTTTTTTTTTTCTTTTTTCCAGCGCAATTACGCACACATCCTAGGAGTGGCTCGCGCAGCCAAATCTCCATTTTTGTTGTTGTTTTGGATTCTCAAAGGTGGGCAGATGTGGGCTCCCAGCTCCCCGAAAGCGCCGTCTTTTGATTGTAAGCGGTTGTTTGTGTGAATTAGAGTCGCGGGGTAAATTCATTCGAACCGACCGGGGGGAGAGCCGAGTGAGCTTAACCTCCGTGACATCACCGGGGTCCGTTTAGTAACGCAACAAACCAGGAAAGGGCCTCGCATTTCCTCCCAAACTGCGGATAAGTACCCATAATGTAAAATTGTAGCTTAATGTTTCATAAACAGAGCCATGTGTCCAATATAAAACACAATTATAAACGGCAGTCCGCGGTACATGGTTTCACTTTGGCAGGTGAAACTGATTAGCCGAGCCTCCTTAAAACCCCCCCGCTCTCTCTGTGGGTTCCCCCCCACCACCCACCCGCCCACCCCTAAATGAAAGGTTGTTTTTAATCGGGACCACGCTGGAAAGAGTTGATGTAATTTAGGGAGTTGCTTCTGAAGTGTTCCATTAAAATACACTTACATTAACAGCCCCCCAATTTGGTTAAAGGGAGGAATGATTAATGTTAATAAAAGCACCTCGGAGGAGGAAAACCGGCAGAGAAGTGCATTCGAGGTAAGGGCTGGCTGGGGGGGGGGGGGGGTATAAACACAGGTTTTGTTCAGCCGACTCATCAAATGAGCATTGGGCTTTCCTGTGCGTCTGGTTCGGTGTCCTACCGTACCGGTGTACCGCGCCGTGTACTCTCAGGCTATTGTTAGCTAGCCAGCTAACTGCTAGCAAACCAAAAATAACAGTTGCGCCAAGACTTTTCAAGCTTACGGTCCCGATATTGACGTTGGCCCGGTTTCCCAAGATCAGCAAGCATCAAGAGCATCTTCATTCATTGGCTTCCAGAGGAACAAACGGTCAAATTTACAGTTAATGGGAGAAAAAATACGTCCAATTTTGACCATTTCTGCTTATATTGCCAGCTAGAAAAAAAGTGACTGTGGTCAGATTAGGATAAAGATCATATTTTTATCTTTTGTCAGCGTGTTCAGACAAGAGTGCCAATTTCAACTTTTTAAAACTCTGATTCAATTATATTCCATCATGTCATTCCATTATGCCGGAATTACTGTTTTAGCTAAATGGGGGAATCAGCGCCCTCTACAGGCTAACTGCATCCTCACTGATTGAGACACCGCAGGTACAGTTACTGGTGGGAAATTGAAACTGAAGACACTTTCAGGAAACCCCCCTCCAGCGTCTTAATCATCACTGATCAAGAAGCAATAATCATTAAGTCCCCTGTTTGTTTGTTGCTTGTTCTTCAACCACCGTTTCTTTGGCCTCCGGAGAAGGAATATACCTCTCATACCCAAACAACCGGGGGATCTGCGGTAACGGCGACAGTAAACAACGGAACAGATGGGCTTGGCTCTAGTACATAAAGCGCGCACACACACACATGCACACACACACACACACACACACACACACATCCTCTCATCTCCCCCAAAATAGCTCGACTTGTCATGAAGGGCTCCAGTTCCCCAGTTTCGCTGTCACAAACAATGAGGACCATATAAACTTGATTTTCATTAGCTAGACAAAATACAGATAATAATCCCCCCCTCCCCCCCCCCCGGTAAACCCGTTTCAACCAAGCAAGCAATATCGGGGAAACGAATGAATGAAGCAATGTGGCTTTATCTTTTCTTGTGGCAGCGGATCTTCGGATCTGCTGTTTTTAGAAACGTATCATATCGCACTGACGAGACCGTTTGGCATCGGCCGGGGGACATTTTTGTTGCCTTTTTCATGCGAGATCGCGTGACGTCTTAACTAAAAACATAAACTCACCAGAAGTCTGTCTCTCCAGCGCTTGACACTTCTCCTCCCGAGGCCCAGACCTTGTCATCGCCAGGGGAGTACCCATCATCGAAGGCACGCCGCTTTGGCTGTTGACTTTAGAAACGCTAGATGTTTTTGGCCCGGGGTTGAGACGAAAAATCCTCGATTCCTCACCACTTCGATCCCAAACCGTGTCCTTGGTTGGACTCGGCGCCCCACGATGAACTGAGAAGGATTTTGTAGTTGTGTTTTTTTTATTTTTTTTATTATTTTTTATTTTTTTATTTTTATGACAGTCTCTCTAATCAGAGGAGTGCTTGCGATAATAAGTATTGTTATGGTTGGAATTTCTCTCAGGAAATTATAATCATAATCACTGCAGACTGTTTACTTTCCTGTTGGATTTTTTTTTTTTTTTTTTAGTTGAGTGAAGGACAAAAATACACAGTTAAAGCAGCTTTATTGGTTTCTGTGATATCAGTGAAGGGAAGCATGTACAAGTACTAGAAAGGTACTCTAGTGAAAGTATCCCGTTGATAATACGACGTGAGCACAAGTATCAAAGTACTGGCTTATAAATGTACTTAACAAAGTAAAAGCACCTCCTCTGCCCTATTTGATTGGCTCACTTTGCACTTAGTAGCTAGCTTTTTTTTTTTTTTTTTCATGACACAAAAAATAAACATGCGTAAAACTGCTGGATGTTTTCTTCTTCGAACGCGCCGCAAAGTAAAAGTGCAAAGTTTCCGACGAGGGAAAACCTGGGAGTGAATCCATCCGGTTCACCAGCCGAGATGAGCGGTTAGCGGTTAGCATTTTTGTGTCCCACTGCGTCTTGCGTGTGGGGTGTACAGTAGATGCTGAACAGATTGTGATTTGAAAGTAATCCGCCACATTTTCATTCAAGTGTGGTTCACGTCCACCTTACCATCCAGCTCTATACCATGCAGAACTGAGTCTACCCTGAGTGCACCCTGTTTTTGATCTTCGAAAAACCCCTTAAAAATCTGTGGCTAATAAGAGCATTTAATAAATTGTGTTTCCAAGCGGGACGCCATCCGCTTTTCATACCCACTTTATGTTACCGCTGGGTGCAAACAATATATGGCGCAGTTGTTAATCCACTGAGGAAAATTTGTTTGTCTTCTTTTTAGTCTTCAAAGCTCCGACCGGTTCCCCTTTTTCTCTTTCCAACTACACAAAAGCAGATACGTGTGTGTGTGTGTGTGTGTGTGCATGCAGCTTTTGTAATGCAAGTTTGTGTACTAAAGCATGATGCGTGTGTGTGTGTGTGTGTGTCTATGCATGCTTGTCTGCACGTGTGGAATACAGCAGACGGTTATGTGTGTGTGTGTGTGTGTGTTTGGGAGGGAGGGGAGATGGGGGTGGAGGGAGGTGGAGGTCTCCCCAACTCACACTGTACCTTGGAAAACATTTTCCACTCCTATACATGCACAAGGATTTATGGTGACAACCGTTGCTATTTGGAACGCCGTGAAACGTTCCTCCACTTTCCTGAAAAATTAAAGCATAACAAACCGCTTTTTTTTTTGTGTGTGCTTTTTTCCCCCTTTTGTTTTAAGCAAATAAATATCCAGATTTCCTCAAACCGCTGAAATCTGTGGCGAAAATAATAGGAACATAAAGAGGTTTCAGGAAAAAAAAAAGCGCTAGAAATGACAGGATGGCAGCACATGGCTACTATACCGACACGCTGAGGACAGACCGTCCGAGAAGACTGACATCATTAAAATTCCATTAAAGTTTTTTTTTTTTTCTCTGAAAGTTTCCAGGGCAGAGGATATATTATATTGTGGCTGTTCGAAAGTTGCTATTACAGCCCGCTAGACAGGCATGTGCGGAGGCAACGCTGCCCTGCTGAGTGTCCCTGTGATATTCAAAATACACTCAGATTGCAAAAATAATCCAATATCATACGCAAAAAAACACAGAGGCCGCTGCTATTCTTGCTGAGCGGCCAGGCAGTTGCAAAGAGCCTCCTCAAAAGGAGCACTGGATGTCAAACGGTGTGCAAATCGGAGGAGAACGGCAAAAAATAACGCAAAATAGCAGAATCAGAATAAATTTTATTGCCAAATGTTTTCAAATACAAGGAATTTGACTTGGTGTTCGGCGCATCACAATAAACAGTAAGAGAAGAATAAACAACAAGAATAAAAGCAAGTACTGTAAAAGGCAAAGGTCAAGAATACAATAGAAAATAGAGAAATTCACTCTAAAATATATGAAAAGTTATAAGAAATAAGAGAATAATAATACAAATAAAAAGAATACGTGCCATATATATGTTATATGTTAAACCTGCTCTTGCCTATTTGAAAGTAGAATTTTTTAATCATCATCACAGTCGTCAGTCGTTATCATCGCCATTCCTCACTGCATCATCATCATCATCATCACCATCCCTATCACCATCGCCTCTTTTCACCGTCATCTTCATTGTCGATATTGTTGGTCCTACGTGGCAGGAGGAAGTCGACTGATGGGCAATCCCCCCCCCCCAAAAAAGCTCATCATGCCTTGAAGAAAATCTCCAGTCTAGTCAAGAACTGAACACATGACACGTGCAGCCGGCGTACTCTGGAGCGTCATCAGCTCATCGGTATCGTGTGCCGGGGCTGCGGTGACGTCTGTCCGTCCAGCAGACTTGTGGCTTGGCGGAATGTGAACAGTCGCGCCTGCAGAGGTGCCGGTTTGGCTTGAAGGATGAGGTGAAACTATGTCTGTGGAACGAACGCAATCTTTCCCCCCGTTGCCGGTTTTCTGACTCCAGACAATCCCCTGTCAGGTTTTCGCTACGGGGGCCCAAACGGGGCCCCGGACTGGGCTTAATGGTTATTTATGGCGCTTCAACGTCCCCGCGATCCGCGTTTATGTGAACCGAGCGCATCGCGTTACCAGTGAAGATGATTTTTCAGCTGGGCTGGTTTGGCCGAGGGGACACTGAACCTTCTCTCTTGTGCCTCACTATGGTATTGCGCTCATCCATTAGCCTGTTTTGCCACACAGGACCGAAGTCTGACTTGCCAGGGCCATTCATTCATTCAGTCATTATTCCAACTGTTTCATCACTCCTACCCAAAGCCTTTGCTTACCCCTGTATGCTTTGGGTGGAAGTTGAAATGTGTCAGTAACAGTGCACCTTGCCCGGTTAGCGGGCGGGGGGGGGGTGGATAGGTGGGTTTTTAGGTCTTGTCGCTGAATGATGTCATTCTAAAACAACAGCAAAGCCACAGTGTGATTTATGGACAGTCTAATCGCAGTCTAAACTATCTGGAGGTTGTTGTGCATTAGTTACAGGTCACAAAACCGGTTGGCCCAGGGGGAATGCGTCATTCATGAGTTGACTGTTGCTTCTATATTTGGATGGTATTAGTTTGGGTTTTCCTCTCCAAGTCTTAGCAATATTGTACCTCTTGTACCTGCACACACACAACCTCAATCCCCTGTCTTTGCTCCAACAGGAAGGCCGGCCTCATCCTCTCCCAGTTAGGCGAGCTCTCCGGTTGGTGCCGGAGCCTCCTTCAGGAACCCAAGATCGGCCTCCGCCGGATGTCCCTCAAGTTCCTGTCCTGCCGCTACACCGACACCAAGGCCTTCGGACTGAACTGGGTGGACCTGGGCCAGGACTTGCGCAAGGCCTGCGACGAGCAGACGCTCACCGTCATGTACAACGACTACGGCGAGCCCAAGGAGCTCTGAGGGAAAGTCAATCAGTGAAACCATTTCAAGTGTTTGAGTTGGGATGTGTACAGGAAGGCAACATCTGTTTTCTTTTACTCTTTGTGGCACAAATCTGATCTTTTCATACATGCGGTCTAAAAAAGATTTGATTTCTCCCTTTTTAGTCGGATATAAAAGGATCAGATCTGTTTTATGAAGAGTTAAAATCAGCTGCTTTGTGCCTGATTAAATCCAAACTTAGATCTTTAGATTTTTACATACAATATACAATAAATCTTTTTTTTTTTTTTTGGCAAGCCACATACAGCCCAAAGCCTGGATAAGGTTACTTAGAATAGCCCTGCTGTGACCAGTCTGCTCCGTAGACCTGGCCTGCAACCTGAAATTAGCACTCTCGGCTCTTGGAACATCTACATGAAAAATGGGCCCGCTAGAGCTCGGGAGATTTGCGGCAAAAAAAATCTCCGCGGCTTAAGTTTCAACCGACACTTCCCAAGCATCGGTAAATGAAGCGTGGTCGATATTCCTTGGTGCTCGCCGCATGCATTGATCATGACTAAACACGACCCGCTCGCCATTGCGGCTGAAAGGCAAACACTTTGCGGGCCAGAACATCCAGGCTCGTCTTTGCCAGCGGTGAAGTTTTTTTTTCTGTTCTCTCTCCCCCCGCAGGAGATCGCGGGAGGTCGCTGATACATAACGTACAAAGCTCTCACGCTCGCTTCGTTTTCCGACAGTTGCGTCTTTAATAATGGATGTCAGCGCGACGTATCGAAGGAAAATGCTAATATTAGCGACAGTGGAAACAAAGCCAATATTTTACAACCTTATTCATGTTCTTATGGCCATTGACATTTTACAGGAAAGGTAAAATACGCAACGATAAAACCATGTAGATAGAATAAGCTTGCCCAAACTACGTGACAGTATTTTGTTAATTCTACGTCTAACTAACGAAAACCATTAGCGCGGTATTTCTGTCTTGAAAATTAGCAGCCACTTGGCATTTTATTTTGAAATACATCGTACGGTAACACGAGTCCTTAATCCTTCCGGACATTTCAAAACGCTCTTCTCGTGTGTTTTTATGTTTGCTTTCATTTCAGAAGGTATATTATAACGTTTTCATTAACGTGCCGTTCCCACGTCAGAGATCGATGTCAAAGAAAATGCAGCATTTATTTCTAACGAGTCTCATGTGAATACTAAACGAACGCTTGTAGATATTTGTATAGGCAGCAAAGTATTTCATAAAATGCATCAGATTATAGCACATAGTGTTTTCCTTCTGTATATAAATGTACAACAGGTGATATTTTGCAACATTTACGTGTACCTTAGTGGATTTAACATATTGTACTGGTAATTTCTGCTGTGTAGCCTTCGCGACCTGAAAAAAAAATCCCTCCACTGATTCCGGTTCCAACGCAAAGAGCAGAGGGTTTTATTTTGAAATTTGAATTGTGCAAAAAGCCTATCCACCGTTCTCCAAACGAAAGGACACAATTAAAACAAGTGATGTGACAAAACGACACCACACTTGATGATCAACTGCAGGTAAGGGTAGATAGATAAGGTAGATAGGCTCTTTGTGTCCTCGTCTCTGTGTTTATTATCATAATATATTTAGAATTTTGTTACATGAAAGTGATAAAAACGGCAAAGTGTAAAGAGCGTAAAGCATAAAGAGAGATTGAACTTAAAATGTATAGTAAACTTTGTTGAGAACTCTTCTGGAGAAACGTGACCAAACCATCTACTATCTGCATGTTACGTTACTACTGTTACTACTGTTACTACGTCTATACTCTATGTGGCTAATATAACGACTTTTTTCACTATCTTTGCTATTTCAACGAAATAATAAAGAATATATTATGAAATGTGTATTGTAGATGTTCTTCGACAACTGTCTTGAAGCTGACCAATTCTCTTTAACCTTCTGGGCCAATCCGGTTGGTTCCAGCAGGGTGACTGACTTTACTCAATCCTACAAAACTCCCTGAATGTTCAATCTTAAAGGCAACTTTCCAAACCCCGTTCCATCACTATCCCTCAAAAGTTGCCAGATGAGATAAACTTGTTTCCTCTAGTGTCTCCCAAACACCAGAGGGGAAAGTCCCTGAAGTGACGTACGCACATAATGGAAGACTTGATCTTGTTCGTGACCCCGATCTCGACACGTGAAGCATAAAGTATCTTCTACCAATGACAACCAGGCTATTTATACAGTGGGCTAAGTGAGGAAGTGCAGTCCTCGCTTCGTGTTTCGCTGATTTATACGTCGCACAAATCTGATCTGTGCGTCCAGTAGCAAGTTGAACCGACACACCGGCGATGCCTCGTTCATCCTCAGCTCAAAAGGAGGTTAATTTAATAACGGAGGTATGAGAGTCACTAAAAATCAGTCGAGCTTCATGCCCATCTTTCGTTTATTACGAGGCAAACATAAGAGCTTCAGTTTTGATCAAAGGGTCTTTAATAGTGACTACTAAAATATACCTTGTATACTATGATGAATACTGCATGACCAGATAATGTTAATATCAAGGACAATGGATAATGTATCACTGGACAGGTCTCACATCTCTGACAGCAGACAGGAGTGGAGGTTCCTCCTTCATAGTTTTGCAATTAGTTCAAAATGAAAAACTTGGTCCAGCCCAGTGTCGTCACAGCTGAATCCTCAGAGACATACATTGAAATACAAAAAAAAGAAAACACTGGAAAGAGCCTGAAAATAACATGTCAAAATCTGATGGTAAATATGGACCCCCCCCTGCAATACCTGTTCAAGCTGTCCAATATAACTGAGAATATCCTCATATTAACTTAAAGGTCAACATCAATATATCAAATTGTGATATTATTGTGATACCTTGGTCTAATTACCGTAAACAACTGGTGGAGACGATTGGAAGCATCTATCTTACACCAGTAGAATTGCTAGCGAGTGCTAGTGTTTCTCAAAATGAAGACAACAGCGCCCTCCTCCTGTTTTGTGCCATAAAACGGATTTTCCTTAAAAAGTGGCGCAAAATGCAAACCAGTGTTGAGGCTGCCAATCTTCTCAGTGATCGTCTCATTTTTTTTTACTGCGGTGATGATTTATTGATATCAAAATGCTACACACAGCACCTTTACCCCTCAGTCATTCTGTCATTTCATGTCTAAAGCTATAAAAGTATCGGGCCAGAACATTATACAGTGTATTCCTATCCAAATAAATGATGGAGCTCAATGTGTATTATAAGATAAGATTATTTAATGTATGAACAATGCAGACTTCTTCATTTTTACCATATTTTTCAATTATTGTAATAGAATCACTGATGAAAGCTCTTGTATAAAAGGAGGCCTCAGGCAACAAATGTTCAGAAAAATGTTCAAATAAACATGACATTGTTTTTGTAACTCAAGAGATCCACAAGGCAGATCCTACTGAATTAGCAAATATTAAATAAACCGCCAAGCAAAACAGTATAAGGATCAATATAAAGTTGCTATTTATTTCATATAGAGTATAAAGTACAGTATAATAATCACACGGAAAATGATACATACATGCATACAGGAGATGTTTGAAGTCTGGGTTGAGCTCTACAAAAGCATCTTAAAATGAAACCATCTCACAGCTGGGTTTCCCAAAAGCACTGTTGTACGTTTTCAGCTTTTTTATTTAATTATTACTGTCTCATTGGACGGCATATAATAGAAAGCGACAGGAAATATGGGACCAAACTGAAAATTGTCAGTAAGGAATATTGCCGCCGATCTGCCGAGCGCCCCCGATTATAACATGGAGTTCATAATCATCTCTATGGAAATCCACGAAAATGTTTTGGAAAAAAACCCCAAAATGATGTTTTGCAGTATATTTGTTTTGACACGACAGTCTGTGATGTTTGTTTTCCTCCATTTTCCATTGGTAAGAGATGTCAAGACTTGGACGACAATAACTCCAGAGACATAACGCAGCTTAATACTAAAAATACTTTTGGGAAGCCCAGAATAATTTGTCTGCAGCGCTAACAATAGGCATAAATGATTTGTGACGTGTTACATATAGTGTTGAGTGGTGAGACTAATACTTGATCTAGTAGATATGTTAGAGATTGTCCAAATATATTAGTCTATACATGTTAGTCTTTACAGATACGTATCCTTTTACATTCCTAACATCTACAATTTTCAGATAGCGTGTAGAAAAAACTTGGAGCGTTTCATTTATTCAGGACAGATTGGGTTTGTGTTGGTTTTTTTTTGTTTCTTCTGAGAAGTCATGGGAGGAGTAGGAAAGGACAATTAAAACACAACTGAATGTTGTTCAAAATGGTACAGTCCAAGTTCAGGCTTCATTACGGCTGTTGAAATGATGTGGGATGCTAATATTCTTCACTCACTGGATGCTACAGTATACAGCACAGTTAGCAGTGATAGCCCTTACTGTCGGGATTGTGTGTGTGTGTGTGTGTGTGTGTGTGTGTGTGTGTGGTTTCTTCTATCCCGGACAAGACTAATCCATTTACAGTTTGCTCCAATTCGGATGACTGGATTCTTACGGGGGCGGATAAACTGATTTTCACCTTTTTTGATCGAATTTTGTTTTCTCGCATTTAACCGCAAATAGACCCGCTGGTCCTGTGCCATTTCCATCCAGAAATGGGCGGTAACTTTCATGACCCAAAACAAAACATCGTTCTGTGATCTCCAGAGGTGAATATGTGAAAATGTGATTTGATGTTTTTCCACACAGATCGCTTCAAACGGAATAAAAACAATCTTGTATAGAATGACTGACCCTCAATCTGCGCTGCAAATGCTTACAAATCAGATTATTCTTTTTGTTTGTGTGTTGCTGTGTAAATCGAGCCTGTGGTTTGACTGCTTAACACAAGTTTCGGCTTCCTTCATCCCCTTCAGCTCATTGCATTCCTCCTCCTCCTCCTCCTCCTCCTCCTCCTCCACCTCCTTTTTCTTCCAAGTGCTTGGCTTTGCTCTTATTCTCCTCGGCGTCCGGATCACGGCAAGTGCACTCGTCCTGATTGCAGTCCGCCCCAAACTGGATGACCTGTCAATGAGCAAGCACAGCATTCAGGAGCGCGGCGGCTGCGTTTACACCGGGACACAACAATGGACTGGTTTTTTTTAATGGATGAATACAGAGAGAGAAAAGAGACGTTCCATTTGGTTTCTCCTCGTTAAGAAAACAAAACACCAAGATTGATCTGTATAGCAGGGGAAAAGTGCTTATCAATGAATAAAAATGTAATGTAAAAGGGAATATAATATCAGAATTTGGAGGAAAAGCCGTTGAGACGTTGAAGAAAATGTACATAGTTGAGGAGTCTTCCCAGTGGGGTTGTTTCATTTCAACTGTAGCAGACAGCACACTTTTGAAAGGCAAAAACAGAACAATAAAACATCCATTTGCTCCCAATGACCTCACAGCAAGTGAGCGACTTTTGCCCTCACTGCTCCGTTCTGTTCGCGCACCGAGAGGTAAGTGCCGCTTAGCAACTCGAGCGTGGTCTTAGTGGACTTTTTGTATTTCCTCACAGTTTTCAAAGCGAACCGTTAATGTCCCCCCGGAGGCCGATAAAGCGCGTAATGTCAAACGGTTCAACGTGGCCTCTGAGCGGCGAGAAGAAACCGTGAGGGTCTTAAGGGGGGGAGGAGGAGGAGGAGGAGGAGGACGCGCCGCCGTGGAGGTAAATGGATGAACACATGTTAAGAATCAACAACAAGAGGCTGCCAGCTCTTGTCTAGGAAGCGAGCCATCACCACAGGTTGCAAAATAAACTCTGGTGCCCCGCAAAGCAGTCTGTTGCAAGAAATGTAAACACTCGCTCCTGGAGAGAAGGAGCGAGGGAAAGAAAGAAAGAAAGAAAAAGAAAGGGAGGAGAGACAAGAGCAACGGGAGAAAAGAGAGTGATGGAGAAAATCAGGAAGAGTGGGAAGTATAGCGGCGTGTCAGGCCTCACTGCTGATTTCACTGCTGGTTCTCGGGAGTTTCATTGAGGACTTTTGCAGATTTAAAATGCCAGCGGTCCGACTGGCACGGCCATCACACGTTTCCTTAAAAATTCATTGATGCAGGCAAACACTGTTCACCGTTTCTGAGTGTTTGGAGCACTTGCACCCTTTTTGTTTTCTTTTATTTATTTGAGCAAACAGACGATCAAAGCGACAAACTGCGCTCAATCAGGCAATCGCAACCCCGAGCCTCGTCCAAGTTTAAAAAGTGGAAACCCGGGGGGGTGAGGAGTGTATTTGCGGATCGGTAACATCGTCTGAACCATATTTCAGGAGTTTTATTCCCGAAATCGCTTCCTCCATCTATCTTCCTCCTAGCTTGGCCCCTCGTTGGCCCTGGACTCCAGCGAACAAATCAAAAGTGGGATCATCTCTTTCCATAGATGGTGTGGCGGATCGGAGCCGTATACGCATCCCTCCTGGCCTTACCGATGAAATCCCACCTGAATCTTTTCTCGCGTGCCTCCTCTCCCCTGTCATCGCTCCAAAACCTCCCCTGTAAATGAAAGCGCGGCGGGCTGCCCACGCACCATAAAAAGGACGCCGCCGGCCCCCGTCCAGGAGCCGCCGAAAAACAAGAGCAAAAAATAGATATGAATATTGATTTGAACGTTTGAACTAGTTCAGATGAGGCCGGCTCGTCTAGCCAGATGCTGAGACAGCCTCTGAGTTACATGATAAGATAAATCCATCCCATCATATGTTTTGTTTTTTTCACTTTTCAAAATAGATGTCTTTACTGCTTTTCCTCACTTTGGCCTTGTTACTGGATGAGATACAGCAGGAAGAGAGTAAAACACCCTGTCCAAGTACATATATACATACATATATTATATGCTGGTGTAGTTTTTCCCAAATGAAACCAGGAAAGAAAAATATCTGTAGCCTGTAGCGTTCAAAAACAATTGTCATTTCCTGGACCTTCATAAGTCCAGCCTCAAAGGAGCCTGGGAGTTTCCCCCGTAAACACACCGTGCGTTACCCGGCGCCCCCGTTACTCCGGTGGCGGTCGGGATCTCGCGGCGGGTTTAGCTCACTTCCTCACAACGACCCCCGCTCCTTGAACTGCTGTTTTACAGTGGCCCGAAAAAAAAAGCACAGGCAGACAGACACCTAACCCCCTGCCCTCCGCACCACCACCACCACCACCACCACCACCCCTCGCCCTGTAAAAGTGCAGTTAGTGGCAGTCTGGCAGCTCATTTATTATGACGGCTGCTCCAGACTCGCTGAACTCGCTCTCCGTTTAGGAAGGAGCTGCCAGTGAGTCATGGTGTGCTGTGGACATGAGGGAGACAGCGGACGCCCGGGCCAACTGCAGACCATAGGAATGAATAGGCAGGGTGAATGAGTGTCATTAATAGGTGGCTGTACAGTAGCCAAATTGGGTACAGTATAAGAGGGGGGTGTCGATCTCATGCGGGCATAGAAAATGAAAAAAAATAAAATAAAATAACGTGTTTATTTTAGAAGCAGTTGAGGGAATAAGTGGCCTGGTTTCCACCCCTGGACCAACCTGGCCTTGCTCATTATTACTCATAGCATTCCATTTACCCACCCCAAATATACAGCAATTATTTAGAGTAATTAGAGTAACGCGATACTTTTTAGCATCTTGTAGCGAGCACGCATGAGCCATCACCGGGAGGAGAGTACGTTAGGATGGATAAACACCAGAATTCCAACGTAGTCCTCCGACTGATTAAAGCGGCGCTTGGCGAGGGTTTTTTTTTTTTAATGGAAGAGTACACCCCCCTCCCCCCGTCTTATCAGCCTGAATCACAAGCAATCGCCAACTAATTGAGAAGTTGACCAAATGAAATCCAAATACAAGCCGTCTCCCGTCTCATTCTGGTCTAACTAAGTTTTGCGGCAGGACATCTTATCAGGCGTCTCACACTGGATATCCAATGTCAGTGTGTCCCCGGCCCAGACCGGCGCGGTGGAGAAACAGCATAATACGAGAAGGTGAGAAAGTGTCTAGCGGTGGGGGCGGCGAAAAACCTGTTTATTTACCATTTGAGTGGAAAGGCTGAAGGGCATAAGTCTCCTCTGTTGTTTTAAGTAGGGATGAAGGAGACTAAATAGGCACGGTCGTTAACAGGAGAGAGGGGAAAGTAGCAGAGATCTGTGTTTGTTTGCTTAGCAGAAGTCTCCTGCGTAGCGGCGGAGAGCTCCTGCCAACAGAGATGGATTTCTACTACTGTAAACAGGAAGAATCTGGCTTTGCGTCCAGCTTTGGCTCCTAAGCTCCGTCTTGATTGCAAGATGCAAGTCCGGAGCGAGCCAAACGACACTCTACCTTTTGGAAGGTAGTGGGCAAAAATCGAAAATAGTGAAAAAAAAACATTCAAAGGAAAGCAACATCCACACAAAAGAGAGACGTGGAGAAACGCAAAACAGACCAGATGGCAGAGAGAAGTAGAAAAGTGTTGGAAGTCAGACTTTCTCGTTCTGGGTAAATATGGCAGAGAGGAGGTGGAGCGCTGTTTGTGTACCTTTCTGGTGGAGAGCGTGGATGGGCAGCAGTCCCCGCCGTCATACTGGCAGTAGGCCCGGTTGTTGATGGTGTCACACCAACCGTCCCCTCCAAACGGCTACAGACAAGTTGGAAACAGGAAACAGCATCACTTGTTATTTAAAGGATCTGCAAATTAGCACATTTTCACATTCATTTGAACTTTTCTTTAAGTGGGGAAGACTCATCGGGAATAATATTTGTTTTAGCCACAAGAGGGCTTTCAGGGGAAGGAACCAATGGCGGCCATAATGGAGGTCCACAACTCTAACGTACTAACGAAATGATCATTTCTACACTGATACATCTGATCGATTTTGTATTTAGATGACATCAGATTGTGGTCTGGTCAGCTAACATCACTGTCTTGTTACCACATCTGGTTCTACTCCAAAACAAACAGCTATTTTTTGGGGGGGCATTGTTAGCTAGCTAGCTAACTTGCCAACAGGCTAATTTAGTAAAGCAAGACCACTCAGCACAGCTAACGCTAGCATTAGCTTCTACTAGATATGTTTAATGTGTGACAGTAACCTACATTTGGAAACAAATCTACTGTATTGTACCGTAACATTACAGACTAGATCTACACCCACAACCACAATCAGGTTTTCAGGTATCTCCCTTTTTCCAGCCCAGTTGTTTTTTATTTAGCCATTATTTGAGCACAGACAATTCTCTACCGAACCTCATGATGGGGCCAGACGTGGCTGTGGATGGAGGATGGATGGATGACACTTGGTGATTATTGGCACATCAGCTATGCTTCAAATTGCTTAGAAATACCTGATGGCCATTCCTTAAATAATTTCTGCAATACTTTGGTCAGTGTGGAATTCTCTCTAGAGAAACTCTGTGTTCAAGTTAACTAAAATTCTCAAATGCGTCATAATGAAGGCCTTTTTAATGCTTTTTGACTAAACCTTGGGGGCTTCCCTGATGTGCCAACAATACGAAAATAAGAGGTGCACGCCAAAGATACTTTTGGCTTTCTCCTACAGGCCGATGGAGTCGTTTCAAAGGCTTGAGGTTCTACCTGAACTCTGCACAGGGGGAGAGAGCAGCTGCTGGGAAGATTTCTGCGGAGTTTTCTGCTCACTTCAAAGAGCTCCCCACTCACAAAATCCCTTTTCCTTTCCCAACTAACCTGCCATGCTGTAAATAAATCTATTTAATCGCTCGGCTGCTGGCTAAATGCTTTACCAGTAATTGCACCAACCAAATCAGTAGATATTGGTATGTAAACCGTCTAATTAGGCTTTGCGTCTAAGGCATTCAGGTATCTCCACTCGCATACACTTCCTTCCTTGGTGAAGTGTTAAAACTACCAACCGCCGACCCCACACTTCGCCCCGCATGAGGTTAATTCTGAGGTTAAGTGGCATTTTGAGGTTAATTGGCGTGCACTGTACATTGCCTCCAGGTGGTAGATACATTCAAGAGAAAGACACGAACCGGCAAAGAGTATTAAACCAGCAAGAGTTGGCCCCACACCTCACTCCCGTGAGGGTACTTGTGAGGTCAATTGGTATGTGCATTACCTCCATACAGCAACTCCATTCAAATCGGTGTAAAAAGGAGAGACACGCAGACCTACAATGAGTGTTAAAGCAGCAGCAGTCAGCCTCCCACCTTGCTAACATAAATCGTCGACCTCCTGGAACGGGGCACTTTCAACGGGAACATGTGCTATCGACAACCGCCAAACTCCTCAGAACATTATCAACTCCAGATATGAATTCTAGTGAACATTTTTTACTTTTTACCAGGTTTCAGTATACTTTTTTTAACACAAGACATCATTTCAACAACCACACCCCTTTTCATCCCTCTAGCCCAGAATGCTCTTAAAATGGTTAAGTGAGAGCAAGGGTTGCCCTCCTCTCTCTTCCATGTGTGAGCGATTGTGTTTTTTCCTTTGATAGGGAAGATGGTTTATGGAGTCCAGGGGTGATGGAGGGGGTCGCAGACCACACGGCTGGTCATGACAGCGGGCCATGCGAGGTGGAGAGTGCCAGGCGTCTGGGCCAAGTCCTGACAGCACGCCTGAAGCGCTTCAGTGACTCATTCAAGGGTACTTCAGCAGTGATTGCAGGCGCTGTGGGTATAATACCTGCATCCCATCAGTGCTGATATTATAATGACATTTTGCCACACTGACTTAAGGTTACTTTAAGGTTTTTCACATTAACTGTGCACTAGACCTTTCAGAAGCAAATTTGGAGTAAAATCCCAAAATGTGTACATATAGTTCTGGTCCAGAATTTGGTTTTAAAATGGGGTTATGATGGTGAAACATGTTAAGTTACAAACATATAACAAAAACAAATTATTGAAAAATATATTGGATATTGTTTACATTTAATTATTGATTTTCTTCCCCAAAATATTGGCATCAGACCCAGAAATCAGGTGTCATTTGGAGCCAAACTGTATAGTTTTCCAAACCAGGGGAAAATGGGGCTTGCCAGGACAAATTTAAAATGTTCAGGATTGACAGTGGTACTATTGATTATACATCACCATGAACCATGAACAAAGAATCATTTATTCCAAAAATGAAGTCACAATAAATTCAGTGTTTTCCTGTGAAGGTCAATGGCGCTCTGTGCATCTCCTTGGGTAATGCTACCAAAAATATTGCTGAAATATCACTTCAATCTGGCAGTTCCTCTCGAAGATTCAGGGCTTGTAAGCTTAGAAAATCATAATTTATCCAAGTATTTTTACAGAGGATTTGGACTCGACATGCTTTCCAAACAGTAGGTTCGCCAACCTGTTGAATTCTCTAACTCTGACTCAGGCTCGCCAGTTGGCTAAGCCCGAAACAGGCCAGAACAAGGCAAGGAATACGCTGCCGTGAATTATTTGCTCTGTGGATAGGCCTGTGGTTTTTGCTGCATTTGGGCTGCTTTAATACCACTTATTGTACATTCATCAAACAATCACAACTCCATCTGTCCAACAAGTCAGGGCCCCCTTTCCTCTGAGCTACTTACCTTCTGAAATGGCAACTCATGTTTGGTTTGTCTCTAAAAATGTCAGTTTCAGAGTAAATTTGAAGAAGCACAAATTTGAAGAAGTCTACTGCATGACTTTGATGATTCCATTTCTTTAGTTCTAATCTGATGTTTTGCAACTGGAAGCGCCGCCAGGTCTAGATGATGCTTTGTAAACGTGTATTATACAGGTGGACTGGTAAGATGGTCCAGTGAATTCCTCCCATCTGAGGAATGCAAACAACTACCAGTCAGCCTATTTCCAAGCCAATGGGGAAACCCAGGCTTACAGTACAGGATCAAATGTGTGCAACAAAGAGTTCAGAACCAGATATTTAATGCCTGTGGCTCGACGGCCTTGGGCAGAACTACTGCGATACACACACAGCTATCCCTTATCCCAAATCTGAAGAGTTACTTCTTTTGTTTCAGGTTGGTGAGCTACCACACTTGACCAAGCGACCAAGGTGATTAGCTCGGGCCTCCAGGAGATCAAACCGCGGTTTAAACAAATAGATTCCTCGCTTTTTGCCAAAAATGCCTCAGCTTAAATGATGCGTGCGCCTAGTCAATGTTTTGATTGGCTTGTTGTGACACACCCTCATCGCATTCTTCGTCCTGATTTGTTCAGCGCACATTTTACTTCCTGGAAGCGTGCAAAGAAACTATGAAGAAATTCCTTGAAAGAAAGATCAAAACTGGAATTCTGTCGGCAAGGTACCGCTCTTCTCGGGCGAAAATGTAGATGGAGTCATAAAAAGGGATTGTAAAGGGGCCGCTGCACTGATGCCCAAGATGCCTCAGGTGACCTTTACACTAATCATCAACCTGGTTTTAAGAAAGAAAGAAAAGAGAGAGAGAGCAAGTGAGAAAAAGAGAGAGAGCGAGAGAGAGAAGTGGCATCTGGATGAGATCTGGCGTAGAGCATTTGCAGCACATGTGGTCTGGTATAATTTACAGTGTTGTCATGGAGGAGTGGGTTATAAGCAACTGTTTTGCCTAGCAACATTCACGGGGAGGTGGAAGGGGAAAATGTAGCGCTGGCAGGTAGGAGGAATATTTTAATACCGTGAGACATCAACAGTTTATGTGTTCCATCGGTAGTTCCAGCCCTTGCCGAAACCAACGGATGAATGCCAAATAAAAACTATCTGGGTTTATGATTTCGGATGATATACTGTGACTGCTAAAATATTATTGAGCAGAGAGGGGACGCTAAACTGCCGATTAGACTGACTTCAATTTATGGTAGAAATTGCAGGGTACACAAAGATAATGGAGGACTAATACATTGCACACAAAAAAAACAGAAAAAGGAAATGACTTTTTTCTAAATTAAACTGAAAGCAGAGGAAATGATAAATCAGCTTTTCTATTCACTGCTCATCCCCAAGGTTTCATTTCAATGGGATGCCCTCCGGGGCCTTCCTGTTATGTTCAGGGTGGATTTGATCATGTAAGGGGGGGGGGGGAAAGGATTTTTTTTTCCAAGCGTGCTGCATATCCAATCTGGTAGATAGCGAAGAGAGAAGCCAGAGGCGCAGAGATGAAACGGGAGTGTTGGATTGGCGACGATCTAGCTTTGTCATCTTTCATCATGGAGACGCGTTAGCCGGGCTGGGGCGAGAGTGCACCGAACACTTTGCACATTAAGGAGTGCACCGGTGAACTGATGCGCTTGTCTGGGAAACTTTCGATCTGTTTTCACTTTCTTTGTACTTGTGAGCAACCCTAGCTTAGAGGGTAGAGCTGGTGAGCAAAGTGTTGAGTTGAAGGGGGATTTTAAGAAACTGCTTTTGGCCCATCACCTTTATTTTGAAATCTTTAGCCAACAAATGGGATTCATCACTGCATGTACCTGTCGAAACACTGAGCTGCAACTGTTTTGCACAAGGGCACGTCTCAGTTGTCTCCAGGCCTTATAATCTTTAACCTGTCTCCTTCCCTTTGCTAACATGTTTCCTGTCAAGGCCGAAGTGGATTTATTAGGCATTAGGTAAAATCGATAAGGGATGGCCGGTGTATTTCACCAACAGAGCAGGTGTTTCTGATATTCTGTACGCTCAAAGTATGTGTTACCAGTGTCATCCCTGGACGGAGCACCGCACTAACGCTACCTCTTCTGGGGGGGTTCGATTTCCACCGTGACCCTCTGAACCATAAATGTACAGGTGTGCACAGTGTTGTAAATCGTCCGGCGATTAGTGTCGACTATCAGAGTCAAATTTCTTCCCACCGCGAGAACATTCACCAGACGTTCGACTCTGTCACCTTGTCACCTTGTTTTTTTTGGTTCCCTTTTGAAACGTGGAGAGGGTTGTTGCTGCACACGCCAGGGCAGACTGTTTTTAGGTGGAAAGATTTTAAAGCCTCGTGTCGGCCAGTCATCTGGCAATTAATTCATTTTCTTTTATCAGATAATCCATTAGGCTTGGCAGGCTTAACGACGTTTGGCAATGCCAGGATCTTGGGAAAGAAGTTCTTTGGACGGCTTTGAAAAGGATTCTTGTAAGGCTTTGAGAGGAGGACATTTGAGAAGAACAGTTTCTACCTGTGTTTTATCATCATGAAATGTGAAGCACATTGCACATCAGCTCTGGTATCTGAGCGGTGATGACAACAAGGGTACAGCATGTTTGGCCCCACGTTTGATATTGTTGGATAAGGTCCGGATAAGGCAGTAAACTTGATGCAGTTATGCCCAGAAATGGTGTAATGGTTTTAAGAATTAACTATTTTCCGACTCTTTATCTCGGCAAAGTTCATAAAAAAACCAAAAACAATCTCTGAAAACAAAAGGGAAAAAACCCAAGCTAAGCTCCCTCTCACGAGGCTTTTAAAACACACACACACACACACTACAACTCAACTCATTCAGCTATGTTGCACACAAAGAGGTACACTTGAATCCAACTTGTGTAAGAGAGATTTCAGTTTACCTGTTGCATATACAGCAAACCACTTCTTTACTAGTCATTCGTCTCTAGTCGGACATGCTATCACTCGTGGGTAAAACACACAAGTTCAGTCAGTCAACGTTACATACCTGGGTTGGATGCGAAACATATAGTGTCTGCACCAAACTCTGCACATCTGGAAACTGCAAAAATCATACTACTTGACGGAGGAATTGTTGGATGTTTTGATTCTTACCTCACATGACTGGATGCAATGGATGTGTTGAGGGTCAGGGTGCCACCTCATCATCCCTGTGCAGACTATGCTCTGGAGAAAACAAAAACACAACACAAGAAATCAACTTGTCAGCAGTAACAAGGAAATGGATAACTACTGTGTCTGCAATGTAAAACAACAATAAAATTGTTTTGTTCTTTTGTGGCTTGAGGTTTCAAAGTGGAACCGTTTTGAGGTTGAGGATGAGTGAAGATATTTTCACTCGCCCACTGATTTTGATACAAGGACTGACACCTAAACGTGTGTTTTAAAAGTATTTTGAAGTAAATTAAATCATTTCCTGAGACGTTTCAAAAAGACAACTGCAAAAACACAATAAAGACATGACATTATTATTATGCTGTTGGATAAGTGGGGGAGACAGACGCAAAATGATCAGACATCTCCCTAGATAATGGCTTTACAGCTAAGAATTACAATATTGATAATCTAGATCAACTGATTGATCAATTGAATTTCAGTCACAATGAAACACAATGCAACAGAGTCTACAGACCCTATACACCACAACTTCCTGATAAGATCATGAATTACTATTAGACTGATGTACATCTGTGACAGTGTGTGCTAACCTCTGCGTTAACATTTTTCTTGCTTGGGGCCCTGAAAGCATCCACCGTTGACTGCATTTGGTAAAAGGCCACTTCACAATTTATTGTTATACAAACTGAAAAACTCAGCCTTATTTTCACAGTCATATTAAAAAACATAACAAATACATCAGAGGATTTTTTAGCTTTTGCTGCCTTGTGTTGTGCAAAATAATAAAAGCTTTATTTTGGGGTGAGGTTGTGGTCTGTTTGAACCCCCGAACGTACAAGATGGTTAGTGGACGCTTGATTGACGAACAAAGATGGACAGAGAAAGGGGATCCTCCCCTTTGCTGCCTTGCCCGGCAAGGGAGACCTGATTATGAACTATTTGAGATAACACAATGCCCTGAAATCACAAGGCGGTGCCAGAGATATGGCGTAAGCTATCAGACCTCCGTCCAACTATTTGACCTTGGCGGGGGTGGGTTAACTGGCTGGCTGACCGACCGCCCAGAGGAAAGACGATAGTAGAGCAGTGTTTGCGACAGCGTTAACGTAGAAGCGATTCCTAAGATACGGTATTGGGAAACACGACCCACCTCTCAAGGAAAACAACAGCGCTCTTTCACCCAGAGTTAAGATTTGACATTCCTACAAGTTTCGGTCACAGTGGCTTGTATACAGTGTGTGTGTGTGTGTGTGTGTGTGTGTGTGTGTGTGTGTGTGCGTAGATTCCTTGAAAGGTTTGACGTCATCTGGAACCTTTAGTCTTGATATCTGACTGCGATTTCCAGTAAAAAACACAAGCGATAACGAACACGCACTCGCATACACACCAGATGGATTTTGGTGTGTGTGTGTGTGTGATTGTGTGTTTAGCCGGTGTAGTGGGGATTCTGAAACGTTCTCCTGCTTAGGACTTTGTGCCGAGGATCCTTTCGAGGTGATCTCGCTTGATATAATCTTACTTAAAAAAAACATAAACCTTCTGTGATTTATGTGCTTTTGATCACTTAAAGTGGGCCTACACTGCAAAAGATGTCCGCCTTAACAAGTCAATTACTCTCATATTCAACCTTAAGAAACAAGGCAGATAACTCCACTTGTATCACCCTCCAAACAAGTTGTTTTGCATTGTAAACAATGGGCAGATCTTCCACTTTTTTTTAAGATAAAGAAGATTTAAGACTCAATACTAGACTAAATGGATAAAAATTGCTATTTTTTTTGCAGTGTAGGCTCTGCTGAAATTCAATTTGACATTGATTTTTCTCTAGTGTACTAAGAAATTCAAGGCTTTAAAGAGGCACACAGGCATGGGGATGCTCTGTGCTGCAGCCAACAATAGCGCACACCGTGTACTCGTGATGTTGTGAGTCCAACTCACAACCCACTAAGAGGTCGTCTTCCCTCTCTCTCACATCCTTCCTGCAATGCATGTTTTGTCTCTACACTATTGTTCCACTATGTCGGTTTGTTGGTTTGTAACCTTAACCCCACCCTTATGGCAACGACTTTTTTCCTGCTGTCCTGATTTCTGTGTCTTTTATTTGTCTTGATTGTAAAGCGGGGGCTAAACCTAACCGTGCTTTAAATGTGATGAGCAACATGTTAAAGTTGTGCAGGTACAGCGGGGTGGCGTGAGTTCGTCTGTTAAAGAGTCCAACGTGCACGGCGATGTTCAGCCGTCCAACAAAACAATCTCGTATTACAGTATGAACGAGTGGAGCAGTGAACCGATTAACAACAGCGTAGCGGTCTGGAGCAGTAGCTCAGTTTACACAGCAGTAGGTCCATGTTGTTGGTCAGACCACCAGATGTTTGGGTCCATTATTCAATGTGATGGATGTTGTTTTTTGCGCTAAAAACAACCCAGAAAAAACCTCAACGGCGTTTGTCAACAGATCGGCTTTCACAACCACCTGGATCAGCCATCCGGCAGCGGGAGAGCAAAAACAACAGCTCTTCTGCAAGACCTGCCGGGTGTTTCCAAAGGGCAGCGAAACCACGGATAATTCAATCCCTTCCTCAATTACGACGGTTTCAATCAATCAATCAATCTTATCGGTATCTCGTTTTTTTTTTTACGAGATCTTCGACGTGCGCCACGATGCAGCTTGGAACCAGGTGTAACAAGTTCTGCAACATGCTTGATGCTGTATTTTATTTAACTAGCATTGGTAAAAAAAAAAAAAAAAAGTTGGTGCCAATATTCAACATCTTTAAATTTCACCATTTTCATGCCAAAAAATGAATTAAAAAATGACAAGGATTCAGTGTTTTTCTCCCTAGAATTGTATTGGAAAAGCCTCTGAAACAGCATTCGGACCATTATTGGACACTAAAGCTCTCTTGGGGGGTTAGCAGCTCTTTGTGGGGTGATGTGGGGTTCACTGCACACCTGAAGGCAGTGGATGTATCAGTATAGACTAACATGTGTGGGACAACCAATATATCAGTCGAACCCTAAATGAGACATGAGTGAGTAGAGAACTTGCAAGAGAGGGCGAGGGGTTGAGTGTTGGTCGGGCCCAGTAACTGAACCCCAGTAACTGAACCCCAGTAACTGAACCCCAGTAACTGAACCCCAGTAACTGAACCCCAGTAACTGAACCCCAGTAACTGAACACCAGTACCTGAACCCCAGTAACTGAACCCCAGTAACTTTACCCCAGTAACTGATCACCAGTAACTTTACCCCAGTAACTGAACACCAGTAACTGAACCCCAGTAACTGAACACCAGTAACTGAACCCCAGTAACTGATCACCAGTAACTGAACCCCAGTAACTGATCACCAGTAACTTTACCCCAGTAACTGAACCCCAGTAACTGAACACCAGTAACTGATCACCAGTTACTTTACCCCAGTAACTGAACACCAGTAACTGAACCCCAGTAACTGATCACCAGTAACTACCCCAGTAACTGAACCCCAGTAACTGAACACCAGTAACTGAACACCAGTAACTGAACACCAGTAACTGATCACCAGTAACTTTACCCCAGTAACTGAACCCCAGTAACTGAACACCAGTAACTGATCACCAGTTACTTTACCCCAGTAACTGAACCCCAGTAACTGAACCCCAGTAACTGAACCCCAGTAACTGATCACCAGTAACTACCCCAGTAACTGAACCCCAGTAACTGAACACCAGTAACTGAACACCAGTAACTGAACCCCAGTAACTGATCACCAGTAACTTTACCCCAGTAACTGAACCCCAGTAACTGAACCCCAGTAACTTTACCCCAGTAACTGATCACCAGTAACTGAACCCCAGTAACTGATCACCAGTAACTGAACCCCAGTAACTGATCACCAGTAACTAAGGAAACCAAGATGGCGCAGCCGTGTCTAGACGCCGTCGTGGTAGCTCCGCGGAGATTGTGAGTTTTTTTTGTTTTTATGTTTCCCCACACACTGCCCCTCTTATACACACACACACTCACACACACACACACTTAGGTAATGACTACACATAATTTATAGTATATTACATTCATACGATTTCCCTTACCTACCTCTTATTTTATATTTTATATTTTAATTTCCACAGTGCTCTTAATGTATATATTGTGTTGTTTTTTATATAAGAGCTCTTACTGTAATTATTGTAATTACCGTAATACTGTAAATATTGTGTTGTTTTTTTTACTGTAAATACTGTGAACTATTGCCCTTTGCAAATTCCCATGAGCATTGCCACTTTTGCATGTCACTGCACACCTCGTGTGTATGTGACAAATAAAGTACTTGACTTGACTTGACTTGAACCCCAGTAACTGAACCCCCGTTGTTATTAACCATTTAATTGTTATTCATGGTTTAATTGTAATTAAAGTTATTGTATTAAAAAAGTGTATTATTGTATTGAGGAATTGAACAGAACAGAATAGAAACAAACTAAACCAAAGTGAATCGTTTTGAGCGAAACTGAACTGAAACAACCCTGACCCGTCCCCTGGCGTCTCACCTGGACCTTGGCGGGAAGCATCCAGTGCTGGACAGAGTCAGCCGTGGTGCCGTTGGACAGAACCACCGGGTCACGCAGATCCATGTCCAGAGCCACAATGCACGTCGGGTAGCAAACGGCACCTGCAACGAAAAATAAATAAAAAATAAAAATAACACACGTACCACCTTGCCTTTCATTTGCATCTGTTGAATTTATTCATGTGCAAACAGAGAGGGAAAAAACAGACCACAAAACTTCAGACCACTCCGTCATCTGTGGTTCGGACTCTTGGCAGCCATCACTATAAAGAGTTTTAGCACCTGCTTCTTTGCCTATACTGTGTGTGTGTGTGTGTGTGTGTGTGTGTGTGTGTGTGTGTGTGTGCCTGGTGAGTATTTGGCTGTAAGTTGACGCTCCCAGGAGTTTCCCAGCTTCTTGTTAAACATTCTTACCTTAATATCTCAATATCATTTCAGCAGAAAAACTAAAAAGGCACACCTGATCCACTCACACCGATTATGAACAGAGACTATCTATCTTATCTAGCTTGCTGTTGTGTGTGGGTCTTGGTGTCGTGCTTGTAGCAGTGAAAATAAATGCAAAAGATAATTTAGACGAACACTAAAAATATTTGTGTTTAGTATTAGTATTGCATCCTGCACGAGAGCCAGAACTGGTATGGAAGTGAAACTCAACAGTATGGTGGATAGCTCACTGAGGCAAGAGAGAGGGGGTCAATCATTAGTTGGAAGGTGGAGAAAGGACCTCTTAACCCATCTTAACCCATCTTAACCCATATACAACTTTGTTTGTGAGTAGATAATGCTGGGAGCAGTGACGCTGCTATAACCGGGGACGCGCAACCTTATAGGCTGGAAATCATGACTAGGGGTGGGCAATATGACTAAAAATCAATATCGTGATTATTTCAAACTTTTACCTCGATTATGATTAATGAACGATTATTTTATTTGTTTTGTTTTATTTAGAAATTTGTTTTATTTTGAAATTGACCGGATGCTCTATGCCGTTCCTGTGTCTGACTTCCTGTCCGGCTTGACACATTCGCTCGCGGCTCGCCAAAACCGACCGGTCCAAACCTGTCTGAACACGGCGTTACTGGACGGGGCAGAGGGACGTGACTGAATACCACGTAGTATTTTTTAAGGGGACAGTTCATGAACGCAGTATTGGGGAAAGTATTTGGCCCATTCATTCACGGGAAAGTGATGTTACGTCTGATGCGCGCGCACACACACACACACACACACACACACACACTGGTTGCTTTGCTAACTGGCGCTTCTAGACGTTTCTCGTTCTTGTCGCCTAAATAACAATCGAAATGAGCGATTTTGAAAGTTTGCCACGATTACAGAATTAAAATGTCGATTACGATTATAAACACGATTATCGCCCAGCCCTAATCATGACACACATCTTGTGGTGTGTTCAGGATCTCTTGCCTCCAGATCCAGTCAGACATGTTTGACTTTCATGTCTTCTGAGTCTTCTGAGTCTGAGCTGCCCAGTGACTCCGATTTGCATCGGAGACCGGCATTAACCAATGAGGGCTGAGCGTGAGAAGAAGGGAAGTGAAGGAATCGTTTTGGTTTCCTGTTGCAGTAGCACAAGAGTCAGGTGAGGTTTATGTATAGAGCCGTTTATGATGAATAAGCCTCAAAGGGTTTTACAAGCCCAGCCAGGACAGGCTCATAGACAATCAGATGTATGGCCATCATTTATCAATTATACATCAAATGACTACTGTGTATGGCTTTGTTATGGTTTTGAAAGGGGGAATAAAGACATCCCTGTTCTTATGACCCGTGAAGAGGGTTACGACTCACCCACAGCCATCCCCTGGTCACAGGTGTACTCCACAAAGTTGAGATCAGGAGGGGAAGAGCAGGATCCCTGAAGCTTGGAACACATGGTGAACGGCTCCGTCCACTCGCCGTCCTTCGTACAGCGGATTGTACTCTGTTTGGGAACGGACACAAATACTGTATGGACCTTCCTTCCTTCCTTCCTTCCTTCCTTCCTTCGTGCATGCTACGAGTCCCACTTTTGACTGTGCATGCTGGTTAAACTGGTGTTCCTGCACCCGTCCAGAGGAATTATTTGGGTAATCTTTCATTCATTTTCACGATATGACATCATGGCGGCTATGGGCAGACTACAGGTGTCCTATCAGCTTTCACTTCGGTGCTACGGGGTATTCAACATCAAAATGTTTTGCTGGGTAGCCTCAAAAAAATCTACCAAGAGAGATCAGCCTCTAAAAGTACAGATTGTGATACATTTTTACAACAACACAACTTTTACTGGTCACGCTATGCTGACAGTGCTGAGGGGCGAAGGACTGACGAGTTGATGAATGGATGATTTAGCGATTCTCACGTTCTCTGTTGCGTTGGGGCAGCGCAGGGTGCACAGCGTGTCGTAGCGCAGGCCGGTGGTGCAGGTGTACATGCCCTGGAACACATCAGGCAGGGCTGGGCAGGATATGGCTTCACAGCCAGATTCCTCCCACTGCCCTCCCTCCAAGCACTCCACCTTGAGGTACTTCCTGTGGAGAACAGGATGGAAACAGAAAGTAGATGATGGTAAATACTCTTTACCCCATGGACATTTACTCAGTATTATTATTATTATTATTATTATTACTTTATTGTTATTACTTTAAAACCCCTCCGGGACCGCACATACCCCCTGCTCACCTACTCTGATGCCCCCCTCGACTGGCTACATCAATAAAGACAACCATACTAATGGGGACTGGACCGGTGCACATAGATACATGTGTGTAAATGCTACAGGATGTGTTAAAGCATATAATCCTGTGGGTAAACATGTTAAAAGTCATCGTAAACGAGGATATTTAAAGCTTAATAGCCGCTGCCATTCACTTTCACATGTTGGCTTAACAATGCATCTGGGATTGCTTACGCGTACATATGAGAAACAATCCTATAAGTTATCCAGGTGCGAACAGGTCCATCCATAAAATCTTCGTATGTAGCTGCAGCGATGCCACATATATGGCGACTCAGCAACCAATACAGACCGGGCCGCGTTAAAAGATATTGCTGACTCCAGTTAAAGCAGGATATAAACTCTCACCAGAGTGTGTGTTTGCTCCTAATAGGAAACCCTCATCTCGTTAACTGCGTTCGATAATGAGCACGGCCGCCCGATGGACGCAATTGGTGAAGTCATAACGAGGCCCGGTTAGCAGCGCTTTTTTTTATTTTTTTATTAGCGCTTTAATGCGCTCAGACATCCAACACAGCTTCGCCTCAAAATCCATCTTGAAAACGTCGCGTTACGCTGTTTGTGTTGTTTGTACACGTGATGCACTGTTGCCTAATTTGATTAAGACGTGGGTAATGGGGCTGTAAAATAAAGGAAAAGAAGGAAATTCACCCATAATGCTCAGGGAGGAATGCATTACAAAACACTGCACTTAACTTCTGCCTTTCGTCTCCATAGACTTACTAGTAATTTTATGTTTGTGGGTGTTGCAAAACCCACAATACATGGTTGCTTTCATCCGAGGTGCTTTACAGTACCATCCAGTCCTTATTAGCTGTGCCAGCCCCCCACAACCCTGGCAGTACCGGCGCCTCGCTCTACCCGCTGAGGCACCGCTGGCCCCGGAGCAACACTCACTTCCGAGGCTTCTTGTCGAGGCTCCCCGTTACGTAGTAGCCCGGGTTGCATTTGTAGCGGCACATGGTGCCAACGTCGTGCCCCGTGGCGAGGCAGTCCGCCATTAGCAGCTTGGCGTTGGGTGTGGCCGGAGACTCGGAACACTCTATCTTGCAGTAGGCCTCTGGGAAAGACCACAGGCCGTCCTCCAGACACACCAACCTGTCGCTGTCACCTGAGAGGAGAGGAGGAAATAATAAAGAGGAGAAGTCAGTCAGACGAGGTCAACATCGTGGATTCATTTCCCCTGGTTATTTTTTCATGACTCAATCTACGCTTGGTGAATGTATCATGGTGGACGTGACACACAGAAACCCCCCCCCCCCCCCCCCCCCCCCCCCGCACCCGCACACACAAAAACACACAGGCACAACCAAAACAATACATTTCTGCTTAATGGGATAGTTGCTTCCAGATAGGCCTGAGGTGGAAAGGCGAGAAGCGGCTTTTACGCGGCGCCCTGAGCTAATATTTGCTATGCGTGCACGACCCCACGCCAGGCGAGCGGCGAGCGCTGGAATGTGCACGGGCTTCATAACGCGCTAAAAAGTTACGCAATTTTTTATTGGCTCTGTAAATCTTTAACGTGGCATCGATTCTTTTTTAATAAGCTATTTAAAAAAAACGTTTGTGCTAGCACGGCCGTTATCAAAATCCAGTACAGCTGTACTGGTGTGTACGGGATAGATCCTCGTGTACTTCTTGCTGCTGAGTGATGGATGATGGCCTCTGAGCATACTCCACTCAGCCAGAAGCCACAAATAATAATATTTCTGCATAATCAGTATTTATATCGTGAATATATGGGCCTTGCTTACTGCTGACTCTACAGTGACATTTCAGCATTCACTGTGGGATCTGGACCACAACCACCGACTGTGTGGACATCGGGACAGCTTCCATATAATCAGTTCAAGCAGCATCTACGACATTGCATAACGTGTATGACTTGACAGGGGTACTCATTATGCCTTTTTTCAGTAGCGATGTATCTGAATTGTTATGACGCAAGTGATCAGATTTTACAGCCATGCAGTTTTCCCTGGTCGGTAACAGGCCCATTGGTGCTAGCATGTTACAGAGGGAGAATTCTTTTAGAAGCTGTGATTATTGAAATATCTTTTGAAATATTTTGAGGTGCAGGGCCTCAACGTTTTTTTGCTGGGACTTTCTCAGTCTTTCAGGCAAAAACAACTCCTCCATTTTGGAAACGAATAGCTCCCCTGTGTGCTTTGATTCTGTAATAATACAATTAATACATCTCAATCGCCACTCGCCGCTAAATAAACCAGGCCGCAACTTTTTCGCGCCTTCAACGGTAGCCCCCACCACAGGAATGCCCCTGATGAAAGTTCAGAGAGCCGACGAGTTCTTTATTTCTTCTATTTCCAGCGAATGTTCCGATGTCACTTTTCACTTTTTTGGGGGGGGGGGGAGGTTAAGATTGCAAGGAACTCGGAAAGAAAGCATTTTTTCCCCCCAATTTAAACTTGTTCTCCTTTAAAGTTGACAGAGCCTCATTACACCTTGGTTTCTGTCATTTGGGACAGCAGCCAATGACAGAGACAGTCAATGAGATTGTGTCAGAAAACCATTACAGTGGTGGTAAGTAGAGACACTTCCCGCCTGTGAGCAACAACATATATGGCTGCTTTCCTATTTACGATGCCAGCCAGAGCTCTAAGCAAGGGGCCTCCCTCTCTCCGGCCATGCCTCTCTCGCTCTCCCAATCCCTTCATCGTTATCTCTCTGCTAGGGGTGGATGATATGAACAGTATAAAAAGGTACACCAGTATAAAGTTGCTCCACTGTATGGCTCTACCTATACAGCGTCTACCATTTAACCTGCCGCTGTCGCACGTTTCATCATCATCGCCCGGCAATCTTTTGTTCTGCTTTTGTTCATTTGTTTGGAAATGGCAGCTGAAAATGCGACAGCCTTTCTCATCACCTCCAGACCAAACACATCTCTCGAATCTGAGGAACACAACAGAGAGCGTTCCTCAGAGAAAGTGGTTAAATCAGTGGGAAGACAAACGCTCGCTCTGTAATTCAGATGTTGATGTCGAGGCTGTTGAAAAGGTAAGCTTGAAAGTTTATCTGTGTAAAGACACGTTGAGGGAGAGGGCTTTAAAGAAACACTGGTTCAAAGTCTTTCATGCCCTCAAAGGCATTCTTATTGAAAATGTAAGAAAAATGAAATTATACCGCCCAGCCCTGCTCGCTGCTGCTTTCCGTCCTTTTTGTCCCTCACCCCATCCCTCCATCCCGCTGGGCCTGGCACCATAACTACACCACCCAGCCTTGCAGTCAGACAGACAGAGGTTGGTGGTAGCTCATAAATAACCCACATCACCTGTTCCACAACAGGCCAAAAACAACCAGGGGCGCTGAGCCTGAGTAAAACCAGCAATGTAAAACATGTAGAGTGCTTGGAAAAGTTATTTTCTTATCCTCCAGGTAAGTGAGTTCTCTGTAGAGGCAATTGAAGTGTCGTGCAAGATCAGTTGAACATACATCAAGTACTTAAAATATTTAAAACGGGAATGTGTCTTCACCCAGATGTGCTTAGTATACCTATGTAGGCAGACAGGCAGACAGACGGATACAGCTGGCAACTCAAAATCAACATCTGAAACCTGTAGCAGAATAGACTGCCCTGGCAGAAGGGAACTGACAGAGGCAGCTATTCTCACCATAAGGTCAGAACGGCCTACCCTGTAGGATGGCTGGCGATCCGCAGGTGAAAGAGCACTGTTTTCCGAAGGTGGTACCCCAGGGGCAGCTGAATATGGCGTGGTAGACATGAGACTGATCAGGCAGGCCACAGTCTACAGGCTGACAGCTAGCAACACGATCCCATGAGCCATGGATGCACTCCAGCTCTGTCTCTCTCTGGAAGAACAAGGCAGAGGGAGGGGGAGGGAAGGGGGTCGGGGGAAGGTATTACACAAAATATCGTAGAAAGAAATGAAAGGAGGGAAGTTCAATTTAGATTTTTGACAGGAGTGCCTGGAGTGAAAGTATTCCACCCCCTTGACCTTTTCTGCATTTTGTGGTATTGCAGCCTGACTTCAAAATGGACTGACATTTTTTGGTCAACAATCTACACAAAATTCCCCCTAATGTCAATACGTAGACAACAAGCTTTGGAAGTGATTACAGGCTTGAGTCTTCTTGGATACACCTGGAACAGCTTTGCGCATCTGGATTTGGGGATTTTCTCAAATTCTTCCTTGCAGATTTGCTCAACCTTCGTCAAGTTGGACGGGGAGCATCTGTAAACAGCGATCTTCAAGTCATTCCACAGATTTTCAATGGGATTCAAGTCTAGGCTTTGCCTGGGGCACTCAAGGACTTTCACATTCTTGTTCTGAGGCCAATTCAGTGTTGATTTGGCTGTATGGTTAGGGTCATGTCCTATTGGAACATAATTCATTGCCACAGTCTAAAGTCTTTGGCACTCTAAGGCCGAATCCCAATTCCGATTTTCACCCCTACGGTTTCGGCTTGGCCCTTCGGCTTGGCCCTCGGAACAGAGTCACAAGGGGTAGTGGTAGAAATCTCTCCCTAAGAAATGGGACAACCCTTCAAGACCCTGATACGTCATCGATGACGTTTACGTAAACAGACGGGAAGAGTTTGTTATCGGAGATTACTATGGCAATAATGGTATTATCACAGTGACATTTGCCGTTCATCTGATGGAGATAGAAAAGCATGGACGCTCGAGATTCGTTCACAACTTATACGTTTCACGCTACTAATCAATCAAACAAGTCATCAAATAAAAAAGACCACTGCTTCATTACCAGACCACTTCATGACAGAATAGCGTTAGCGGTGCTCTGTAGGCTAGCAAGCCGTGCTCCTAACGTTACTAGGAAGAGTCTGAATATTTCCATATTTTTTCCATTTCCTAATGATGGAGCTTTCTGTGCTCTTGTAAAGACCCAATACTTTAGAAATTCTTTAGAAATTGTACCCAGGATCTCTGCCTCCTCACAATTCTGTCTCTGATTTCTGCAGATTCTACCTTGGACTTCATAGTAGAGTTTCTGCTCTGACAAGCTCTGTCTTCTGTGGGACTTTACATAGACATATGTGTTTCATTCTGCATTGTGTCCAATCAATTAAATTGGGCACAGGTGGACATCTGAGATTGTGAATACTTACTGATTCAAACATTTCAGCCTTTCATTTTTAATAAGTTATAAAATACCAAGCGATGTGGAAAGAGTCGAGGGGATTAAATACTTTGAAGGCACTGAGTAGTGTAGTCAGCCAAATTGACTGATTGGTCAAGCGGGGATTCTAGCCATGCTAATCACGGGTGTCAAATGTGTATGGCAAGGTGTGGGCACTTGCCATTCCTTAGCCTAAGTGGGTCCAAATTCGATCTTGTGGAATTTTTATCATTATGATGAAAAGCAAAGATCAACAAGATCAAGAGGGAACATTTAGGACCAACATTCAGTTACTGCTCCACTTCCTCCCCAGAAATTTAGCTGGTATGTTTCAAAGTTTTGATGGCAAATGATATCCGATGCAGGGGCTTTGCTATACCTTAGCGGATAGTGAATTGACGCCCCTGTTGACACCGATTAAGTATGGATAATCATTATATCCCACCACCATCATTGAATTCTTAGGATAAACGTAGACTTCCTCCGGGTGGATGTATTCTCACGACTTAGATTTTTTCGAACAAAAGGATGACAAGAACATTGAACATCAACAACGCAATTTTGTCTCACTGATCATTCAAAAGAGATGTGGTTGAGTTACCCCAATTTTTGACCATTTTGGTAATGTGAAGGGGAATAAGTAAAGTAATAATACTACTTTTGAAATGAATAAGGAGCAATGTACGTTTTTTTGAGTAATGGACCCAAGACTGCAAGCCACATCTCTGTCTTAACCATCATAGTTCAAGAACACCTTCTCTGGTATGACTGAAAGGTGCAAAATCCATTGTACCTGGTAGGTCGGCTTTCCCCTGCCAGTGAGGACAGTCAGACTGAACCCGCGGTGGCACTGAACAGAGCAATGAGAGGCCTCCCCTCCACCCGTACACCTAGATAGATAGATTGATAAATAGATCAGTTCACCTGTTCATTCATCCCTCCATTTGTCCATTCATTCGTTCATTCAAAAAGGCCCTACCTGACGGAGGCATGTTCCAGCTGGGGAGGAGTGCAGCTGTCCATCTGACATGGCTGCCGCAAACAGCTGTAGCAAGGATGGAGGGAGGGAGGGAAGGAGAGGGAGAGGGAGACAAAAAGAGTAACTAGAAATCCTACGTTGAATACTGTCTCTGAGGTTACTTGTTGAAATTAGATCAGATTAAAGGAACACACCGGTCCGTCGATCAGGTACCTGGTCAGTTACGAGAACTCAGACACCATAATCATCAAGTGTAGATCATTCGCTCCGGTGCTCACTGGTAACACTTTAGCATAGACTGTGTTGAGTGATAGCAAGGTGACTAGCATTATCCAAAGTAAGGACTTTGGCAAGAGACTAATATTTAAGAAATAAAAGTAGTTAGTGGTTTTTATTATGTGGCCTGTAAATGCATGAATTTAAAAAATGAAATATTAACTCAATATAACAGAACATTCATCCGCTGGGCAGTGATTTGTATCTGTACACAGTCTCCCATCGCCACTACATTCACTTGGGTAAACAGGGAGAGTAGTCGCTTGTAGTTTAAAAAAGTACATTATTTTGATTTTTATTTTTATACAAAAGTACCAGGTTAACCACATATGATTTCAGATTACTTACCATTTAGCTTTAGAGCTGATACAAGATCTAATGTTCCCACTTTTGAGTTAATACTAGTGGCCAACTAACTACACATAGAGTATGCTAAAGTGTTAGCAGGCACAACCTACCAGGGACACATGGGTGATTTTGGTGTCTATGGTCTCATCACTCAACAGGTAGGATGACCAACAGGTCAACCTCCCAAAAACATGTAGTATTCCTTTAAAGAGTTATATTATCTTGAAATGAAAATGAAAATGAAATTAGACTAGATTAAGATGCATCTGTACAGTGGTTTGATGTTATGAGAGCTGTATATTTTATGTATTTTTGTAAAGGGGTTCTTCACTGTATGTCTTTATGTGTATGTAGGTAGTGTTAATGTTGGCTGTTAATTTGGCTGCTAATTTACCATTGGTTTATAAATTATTGAGTGAGTTAATGATTATAACTGCCTTCTGATGAAGTATCCACATGTTATTGTCTCATTTCAGTTTCTTTATAAGGGAACAAATCAGTAATAATTAAAAAAATAAAAGTAGTTATTTACTATATCTGTTTCCTTAACATTGCATATTATCATGTCCTTAATATGAGGTTAGTGATATATTTTGGGTTACTGAGGCGTAATGTAGATGTAGATGTATATGGATAAATATTGTTTATGCTTACTGTATGTGCAGATTGAGTCACAATTGGTAATTATGGGTCAATAGCTGAGTGAGAATGTTCAAAGATTAGATTGTGACGTTCACGTATGAGCATTTTTGATGAGCGTGTGTGTGTGTGTGTGTGTGTGTGTGTGTGTGTGTGCGGTAGGTAGGTAGGTAGGTAGGTAGTTGTGGGATAGCCCACCCTCTGATGCGCACCCGGTCAGGGCGAAGGCGCTAAAGTGGCAGGAGGTCCTCAGGGCCACGCCCCCCACCGCCACGTGGGGGGAGGAGAAGAGGAGGATGACGGAGGAGGTGAGGAAGAAGGGTCGGGAGAGGTCATGGGTCACGTTCACCACCAACGGATTGCGCTGGCATGAGAGGTCGTGTGCACCTGGGGAGGCGGAACAAACAGACAACACTTTCAAATTAGCCTGGTAGTATCTTATGTATTGTGTTACCATTCACTTTCTTTTGTATTTATTGCTTTATTCATGAAGTTTAATCAAAGGTTCAGGTCGTTTCAGTACCTAGTGAGTGGTTCTTGCCGGCAGTATCAGACAGGAAGATGGTGGCTGTCCTCCTGCACTGCTCCCCAGACCACGACCCGTCTGAAGCCAGGTACACCATCACCGAGGCTGCCACGCCAGGATGGACAAATCCAACCTGCATAAATGATAATCATGATATCTGCAGGTTTCAGAAAGTCAACATTTAAGACCTTAAAAGTGGACCAATTTAAAAATCAACATAAAGAAACAAAGCTGGCAAAATCCACGTATTTCTAATTGACCACGGCTAATTGTGTTCAGCAAAGCAGATCTGATGTATATTGTACTACCCTGTTCTGTCGTAACCTAAGAGTGAATTTAGAATATAGACTATGCATTTAAAATAAGGAGAGAAAAGTAGTTTTTGAAGAGTTTTTAATACTATGAATGCTTGAGAATGGCTAGTATCCAGTCCATTATGTACCATATATGATTTTGGACAGAAAAGCTACCCCAGCCATCCCTACCCCTCCTTATCATATTGTATCCACTGCTATAAACTGTTCCATTGATGGATGCATGCATGTGGGTTTAACTGACAGCAAAAATATGTTTATAGCTACATCATAATAAACTATTTGTGTGTCTTGTTGGGGATGCTGTAGGCCAAGAATTTGTTGGTAACAGATAGATGGTTAAAAAAAAAAGAGGGGGGAAAGGAGAAAGTGCTCTCCAGAGAAGAGGAAATGATAATGGAGAGAGGTGACCTATTCAAAGAGGAGTCAGAGATTGGGAAAATGTGAAAGGCCTTCCAGATGGAGAAGTATAACATGTCAAATGAGACGGGAGGCTTTCAGAGAGAGCTGGCAGAGATGGATACGACGAGGAAGGCTTTTCAGATGGAGAGACACTAGATCTTGAAGGAGAGGGAGGCCTTTCAAAAAGAGGAAAAAAAAAAAAACATTTCATGATAAAGAGGTGTTTTGAGAGCGTTGGCAGAAAAGGCTGTGATGATGAAGCCCTTTCAGAGTCTTTACGGAGAAGGGAGGCCTTCCAGAGAGAGGCTGCGGAGACGGGACCGAGGAAGACAGCCACCATAAAATAAGATGGGGAACGGAGGATATGAGTCATTCAGCAAAGAAGTGGAAATGATGAAGAGATAGAGACATAAAATGAATGAGCAGAATGCAAGGAAGGAAAAGAGGCAAACATGGCTTTAAAGGACCCAATAAAAAAAATTTAAAAAAATAAAAAGCAGACAGACAGACACGGTCGTGAAGCCATCAGTCAAAATCCAACAGCTAGCCTCCGCTCTGTGTGGACCCGCAGTAGTGGACCGTGGGAACTGTGGCTGTGGAAAGATTAAATAATGCAAAAATACAAAAAAACTACTAAATATGAGAACCAGACACGGATCTGGAATGGAAAGTCGTGCTGGAAGACGGCGCGATACACAAACCAGGACATCGACGTTGAACTGCTTTTGGCTGCAGAGGGCTGCAAAGATAAGCGGGGCAATTATACATGTGGAGCGTTTTAACGGTGGCGGCTATCGCAATTCAAGACGGGATTTTAAAAGAAATATTTCATACATTTCAATAGGTTGTCAGTGCTTTTTAATCATGAACAAACAATTAGCTAATGATATACCATGTTTGAGAATAATTTACTAATGATTCATTGAATAATTAATAACATAGTAGATAATAAATCATGTTTATGTGCTATTAATGTAGTATTAGTTAATGATGTGTTTTAAATGACCGATGTATGCTGACCAAATTATTATTGATTCTTTAGCCAATATTTTCATAACTTGTGGACCTTTTAAGCATCTGTTTAGCTAATTGCCTAGCATTTGTTTTTCCACCATTAATAAATTGATAAATGACCAGTATTGAATGATTGGTAAATGATTAATGCCTATTCAGTCACAAATACATACATAGAGGATGACCTAAAGGATAACTAAAGGGTCAGTCATGATTCAGTAATCAGCTGCAGATCAGTACTGATCACCCAAAAATGAACAATTATACTAATCAATTACTTATTAATCATTTATACAGAGAATAATGCATTTTATTAATCAGGCAAATGTTAATAGTGATAGAATAGAATGGAATGTGTGTGTGTGTGTGTGCGCTCCCCTAAGAAATGTTTCTTGGTGTGTGCACAAGGCCTTTGCCATGTGACACAAACATGTGACACTGTATATATGTGTATATATGTAGTTGTAGTAGTTGTAGGCAGGGTAGCCCACCACAGCAACCTGTGGAAGGAACAATGTATACACTATAACGTGTGCATAAAAAGGCCTCATACAGCCACAGTACCTTCAGCCAAACTGAATCTCCCAGGTCGTTGTATGTGTCGGACTGGGCCGTGCAGGGGTACCAGGCATCGGCGGGGGGCTTCTCGTTCATCTCCAGGTGTCTGCAGGACTTGAGCGCAGAAGACATGAAACACTGAGTGGCGATTATAGAATAAATAATACAAAATAATGACAGGCAATCTACACTCGGTGGCGACTTTATTATGTACACTTTAGTCAGTACTAGGTAGGACCACTTTTTCACCACGGTGTCAGCATGTTCCATAGGGATCTCAGTCCATGCTGATAGTGTTTCACTCATTTATTATATTCTCACGTTCAAATTTGCTTGTTCATTCTTGTGTATGCTTTGTACTTATGCTTACTTATACTTGCTTCATTTATAAGGGACTTGCTGTCTGGAGGAGTGAGCTGTCTGTGTCTGCTTGTCAGATTGATGCCAGCGCACTTCTGAAATCATGACACGACTTGGCATATCGGCTATTACGGACCTCAGAAGCCTTTTGTGGTTTCTGACATTTTATGGGAGAGGTCAGGGCTAAAACATGATTGACGTACATGCTTAAATTTTAGGAAAAAAATGAGGAATCTGCGATCAAAGTTGCTGTGCTATGAAAGAACTCTCTGCCAAAATATCCTCCAAAGTTATGTCAGATGTTTCAGACCCTCCCAGTCCAGTTCGATGTTAGCCATGTATTTAGAAGTGCAGAAAAGTGTCCACCACTACTTTAGCCCGTGCTGAATATTTGGTGAATGTCGCAATAAATATTAATAATAAGATAAAATAAGATTTGACTAGCAATGGGATTTTGGCTTGCCCTTCAGCATTACCTGAAAAGAAACAATTTTGCCATTGTCCAGAACCTATGAAATACTTCTAAGGGTAATTTAGTATAAGTATAACAGATGTAATGCAGCTGGCCCTATGATTATCTCACCAGTAAGCACATAACAATAGTAAGCAGACAGGAAGTTAGCATCACAGAGGCTATGTGATGAGAGCCTTGGTTCACTGGAGCGACTAGCCTGTACAATGGGATTGAAATGGGTTAGGTCCATCATCTATCAAATAGGAATCATGTTAACAAAAACAACAGTTGTTAACTTTTCACGAGACAACAGTGACAATAAGGGTAGCTAGCTAACTTATTGCACTTTTCCCTCAGTGCTAGTTCTACTCTTAGGGGCGGATCTACTAAGATCCCAAATAAATGGTACTAATTTGCGTGTGCATTCTAAAAGTTTGCGCGTGTGGTTGATGGGCGTTTTGCGGGTGATTTACTAAGAATGCGTGCGTAAATGACAACAGGTGCAAACGTGGTAGAGACAGCAGTATTTAAATGAGGGTTTTGCGTGTTTAATGTTTTGCACCATGGAGAGTTTGGATGGGCAACAGAACCGCAAGCGCAAAATGAAATTTGCGCCTATAGAATTAGAGGTGTTAGTGGAAGAGGCAAATAAACATTTGGATGAGCTACAGCAAAAAAATCTGAATATGACAAAAAAGAACATTATTTGGGAGATCATCTGTGAGAAAGTAAATGCCGTTGGTAAAACAAGAAGAACAACGGATGAAATTAAGAGAAGATGGCAAGATATAAGACGAAGAACAAAAGAAAAATTGGCTTATATTAAACCTCAGCAAAGAAAACAGGTGGGGGCACGGTGGAAGAGATGCCTCTAACTAACATTGAGCAACAAGTGCAGTTCAAGTGCAGTTTCTATGTCTCCTTCTCGCTACAATAACGGCAGTCATTCGTGCACAATTACGCATGCAGGGCGTTTGCACCTTCTTTTGAAACGTATTAAATACAGACGCAGTCTCCATCAACGAAATTGCGTTCAGGTTTGATAGATCACAGTGCGTGTGCTACATTAATCTATTTACATTTTCTCCTCCCAGTATTTTGCTAAATAGCGTGTAAACGCCCCATCTTGCATATTCATTGAGGCAAAAGTACTAACTGGATAAGGCGTGTTATTTTGCACATTTGCAAGACGCAGTCCTCAGTGCGCACTGTTAGTAGATCAGTTTGTACATTTATTTGTGCGTGCTATGAGTTTGCACACATTTTTACACACGCAAACCTTTAGTAGATCCGGCCCTTAGATGCTTGTTTAGGAAGGATGCACTTCTGATTTCTGGTGACTAGTAGTTCTCTACCTACCTATGTTGAATGCACTTATTGTAAGTCACTTTGGATAAAAGCTTCTGCTAAATGACTGGAATGTAATGTAATGTAATGAATGATAAATATGGAACAACATATGTGAAATATGTAACAACTGGATGAGAAAAAGACTCGGTAAACTGTCTTGTCTTTAGCCCTAGTCTCTACTCCAAAACACTCTGAGTTGGAGCTTCAGTTAACCTGAACAAACTGTTAGCTAGCTAATTTAGGTGACTACTAGTCACTGCTAACTCTAGCTTCTACTAGATATGTTAGCTAGTGCACAAATCGGGACAGTGATGGTGAGCTGATTCGACACATTGATTTGCCAGCTAACAGGGTGATCTTATCTGAACACAAAATGGTTCACATGTGTCGGTGGTGAAATGATCAGTCCCGGGTCAAAAACCGCACAGAAAATGACTTTTCAATTCTTTGAAGTTTAGAAATGCAACCAGCTGTATTGGGCCTCCAATATGGCCGCCATACGTTCTATCTCCCGAACGCACAACTGCGTGTGGCCCTGTTCAGACGTCATACCTTGGTGAGTGACGGCTCCCCGGTGGCAGCCTGGGCGGGGCAGCGCTTGGGGTCCTGGTGAGAAGCCCTGGTGGTCGACGCCCACTGGTCCGTGTAGCCCAGCGGGGTGAAGTAACCGCAGTCCTGAACGCTGGTGTCCCGCTCAAACTCCTCGCACACGCCGTCGCCGTCGAACACATAACACTGACTGGGTTCACCTGGGGAGATGGAGCGGAGAATGAGCACCGAGGATTTATGGAAGGATATAAGGCCTGGTTTCTTAATCTGGCAGGGGTGCGCCCTCGACCCCCGCTGGGAGATTCCCATCCAAAACCGCACACTATTAGATAGTAAATGGACCAAATCTGAAAAAAAATCTATTCTGTATTTGCATTGGCCACTTGTCGCGTTAGCTATGCCAACTCAAGCATATCTGGATGTCTCTGCTGTCAACAGACTGTAAAATGGCAACAACTGACTTCAATTAACAATTGAACATTACAGTAACTTTGTAAACGGCATGAACAGGACCTGGTAGCACACCTGGCTGGTTTAACCCCACAAGCACCCATGGGTATCTATAAATCCTCACATGACAACAGCGGCAATATGTGTTTTAAGGCACTCTGGTTGAAAGGTAACACGTTTGAAAAAACTTGAACAAACATTAACCTGTGCCACTGAATCTACTGCTGTCATATCAGTGAAAATGTATTCCAATGCTAGAAGAAAAAAAGAGCTGCTTCTCGCTTTCAGTCTCACTTTTCTGTCAAATTTCAAGAATTCCATTCTAGTACATCGTCAGGTGCAAGGCAAGAAGAACAAAATGAAATCTGCCAATAGAAAGCAGCTCACAGGGGTTACGGGATGGAGCGCCAGAGTAATAACATTTAATTTACTGCAAAAAATGTTGGTAAAATCCTGTACATAGCGTCTTTAACAAGCCCTGAGGTTTTGCTGAGTTCAAATAATAAATGACGCTGAAGTCCTGCTCAAAACCTTCCACAACCACTTATCATCTCTCGCAAATTTATGGTCAATGAAAGATGAGAACATGGCACCTTCAACAACATTATTTAACCTGTCACACAAGGGAGGTATCCAACTTTTAAGGCTGTTTCAAAAGGGAAATCATGCACACCTCATAGTAGTTTAAATAGCTAAATCATTCTTGCCTCGATGTTTTGATGTAGGTGTATCACAGGTTATCAATCTCTGATTCTTCAGCGATGTGCTTTGGCTCAAGACAAACAATGGCAAATAAACACATTGCACTTCATCTTTCCTATTAAGTCGATGCCATTTGCGCCACAGGCCAGCGGGTCTTTAACCTTTGCTGTTTCCTCTGGTATGATCTCACATTAAAAAGCTTGAGGACCGCTAAGTTCTAGTTGATCATATTTTAACAACAGTGCCTTAACACCAGAGAACAGAAAAGGTGTCACACTGTGCAAAACCTTGTGCATGCACACACACACACACACACACACACACACACACACACACACAGAGAGAGAGAGATACCAGTGTACTGTAGTTTCTAAGCGAGTATAAGATTGTAGTCGATCAATGTGCATAACCTTTATTTGGCAAATACTAGTATGTAGCTATGTATAATCTTTTTGAGTGGCACAGCAAAAAAGTTCACCGGTAAATATAATAACCGCTGCATAATGTAATAAATTATTATATGATCCGGTTTTTACGCTATCTGTCAAAGATGTTTATTACATTATCCACTTTTATTACATTATAAACGAAACAGTTATTCCATTATCCGGTGTTACACGCCTGAAGGGAGAACGCCGTGCTGAGTAACCTCCTCGGTGCGATGCAGTTGCAGACCGAAGCCGCAAGCAATGAATAGTGTGAGGGTTACGTTGATCATCATGTGGCACGGCGGTTCAGCACAAAAACAAGGGGAAAGCTCGAGACGAAACAACAGCTTGTAATGCAGCAACTATTCATAAAAAGACTTCAGAAGTTTGGCCTCATTAACGCCTGGACAGCTGCAGGAGTCAGACAGACAGATTAGTCAATGATGTACAATTGGCTTCGGTTGCTCAATGGAAACATGTTTCTGATAAAAAGAAAAAAAATTTAATTTAAGCGCGCGCAATTTCAACACTGCATTGTCATCCCCGAGTTCACTTGGCAACGCTGCGCCGGGGTGAACTCCGCTGCCAAACGCAAACCGCCCCCGCTTTGACAACACCTGTGAAAATGATTAAAATCTTTGGACTCCCAGTCAGGCTTCGCAAAGGAGGACTGATTGACAAACTTTGACTGGGCTATAAAGACCATCTGTTTTTATTACGGCCCGCGTGCCAGAGCCGTAATTTTGGATCTTAACCTTTATTCGACGAGGCAGGTGAACAATTAAAAGTTCTTATCTGCACTGACAACCTGAAAGCAGCGCTACTCCGGCAACCTTGAACGAACGCAGCTTGTTCTTGGCCGGTCGGCGACGAGACGACCGTGAGGGTGAAAGCGGTTGGTACTTCAGATATACATCCAGACACTTCCGGCACTCGGGGACTCCACTTTGCAATGCATCGCTTGGCAGTGAATGCCGGTTGGCTACTAAACACAAGCGGTGCGGAGCTATGCCAGATCACATACCCAAATAAGAAAGCGAGACGTGAGCCAATCTGGCATAGCGGGAGTTAACTGGGTCAGGCAACTGTGGCAAGAAAACCCAAACAAATATTCCTTCTATGACTAAGAAGTTCAACTGAATAATTACTTTTAAGTGTTGCAATTTGTAAAAACCTGTTTTTGCCAAATTGTTTTCCCCGCTAGTCATCATGACTTTTATTGTAAAACAAGAGATGTAATAGTTTCAGTCACGGCATGGCTAGCCTCGTGGAGGAAGGAGGGGAGGATCGGCCTGCGTTCTTCCCCCTGACAAAACAAGATTGGCTGACTGATGGTCGCAGCCAAGCAACAAACACTCTTAATCTGCACCCTTACCACACATTCAATGACAACCACATCGCCGTAGTGAAAATAATGCACAGCCTTAAAAGGAACCGTTTTTAAACACTGGCTCGTTTCGATTGACTTGCAACAACGATACCTTCTAAACAGTATCGAGTAATTGTAAAAAAAATTGTACCTCGTAAAAGCCATATTGCTTCAACTTCGCTCACGGCCCCGCTGAGGAGCGTTTTTTTTGGGTTGGGGGGGGGGCCGCGGGCATTCTGTTGCACGGCGGATGAATTTAAAGGCAATGCAGGAACACCGCACACCACAACAGTGGGGCTGCTTTCTCATGTCATTGTGGGTAATGCCTGCCCTCATCCGGCCCGAGTGCCTCAATGAGAAACAGAGACGCATGGGGAAGGATGTGCGAGGCCTGACAGCACTGCGTTAGGACAAGCGTCACGATCGAAGAGAATGTTGAGTGTGTGTGTGTGTGTGTGTGTGTGTGTAAACAGTTGATGTCTGTGTGCAATTAATTGATTTAACTACTCCTTAGTGACAATAAGTACAATACAAGTATGCATATTGACACGGGCCACGTTTTCATCCCGCTTTGCTCGATGATGCTCCGCCTCTTTCTGGGTTCTCTCTCCGCCACATGTGCGCCGTGGAACTTGTTGACCTAATATCACGGTCAGAAAACACATGGTGACAGAGTCCTCAACCCTCTGCTTATAATTGACTGTTTTGGGTTGACTCCCTTCCACATTGTGTTTGCGAGGCTTCTGTTGTGGCCTGTCTGCATGCTGTAGACTGGGCGAGGGTGCAGACACCAAAGTATTGTTGTCCTGCGGCGGGCTCAAAAACTATGGGGGCGCTCTCTGCGGCGTCTTTGTTTGTCTTTTGCCATGTTATGTTCCGTGTTTGTGATGCTTTTTCTTTTTACTGCCTTCTTAACCACCTGGCCCAGGGGTAAGGGAGCAACCGGCTAGGCTCTGGTCTCGCGGGTGAACGTAGAGAGTCATATGAAATTCATTCATGTGTGTGTGAAATAGTTACATGGCGGCTACTGCACGGTTGTGGTGGGCAACATAGAAATCCCCCCATCCTGCATCTATCCTCGACTAATCCTGCATTAGTACTAATACGGGTTGGAGTGAAGAGACGGCATGAAATATCTGCAACTCATGAAAGGTGAGCCGTTTTTGCAGCAGCTGGATGTTAAGCATCCACCAAGTCGCTTTCTGGCACCCAGGCGTATCCCTGCAACCCAAAATGAAAACCGTTACTGTTTTCGCACGTAGCCGTCAATCTCCGGGTGTTCATGTCTGAGCCCAAATCAGCGATCCGTGCCTAAACTTCACCAAAGCTAACCTGGCCTAAACCCCCTAACCACAGTTTCCTAATTTCAAGCTTCTTGTCGGGGTGGGGGGGGGGAGAACAAAAAAGAAACTTTTCCAAGAACGGACAAAAAATAATGAAAATACTCCTAGCATGATTTAGTTCTGGCGTTCAGCGCTACAAGGTGGCTTCCAACCACTTAAGTATGGGGTCATTGTACAAGTATTGTCAGAAGCAAAGGCTTTTACAGCTGGCTATGATCTACCTCACTTGGGAGAGCTGGCTGACTGTTACAGATGTGTTTTTGATAATAAAAAACGTATTACTTACTTTAGATAAAGCGCATTAAACAAAATCAAACATGGCAACAACGTCTGAATCAGAGCTGTTCCTGTGTGCTGATTTTTCGCAACTATGTCGTCCATAACCACGACAACATCCTTGATAAAAATCAATAGGCCTTATTTATCAGTATTCCCAGGCCTGTATTGCTTTGCCTGCAATGCTACAAAAGGCCAAAATGTATTTAATAAAAGAAACATGCCCGACACATGTTTTGAGACTGCAGGCCCGCAGTGCAATTCGCCGCTGAAACGGATTTTGCTATTGTTTCTCTGCCAGCCTGGTGTCACGAGCATTTTTTATCATTTCTAAACAGACTTGTGATCTAGCACAAACCAAAACCTTAATATTTACCCTCATGTTCATCTGTTTTGCCTTACGTTCTGTGATGTTCCATTAATTAAATCAGTTCGAGCCAGAAGCTCTTATGTCTGGTGAATTCAATTTGATTTGCTTGTTTTGCCTGCTCAATTGGGAAATGCTTAGCTATCTATTCCTGCTTCGAGAGAAGGCTTTGAGCTTTATGTGCAACCCTAAAAACAAAGTCCCCGAGGCGCTTGGGCACTGCGAGCAGCAATTGACGCTTCTACGGTGCACTGCAAGGGTCAAATCTAGTGTCAACAGGACAACTAGCCATTGATTTTCACGACCGCGACGGGTACTCCATCATCAGGCTGTTCATTATAACCTAGTTGGAGACCAGCTAGTATTCATGTTCTGTCAATATCTGAACTGTGTACTCGCTACCCCTGGCTGATCACAGGCCCGTTTCGCTCACCGTTACAGTTGAAGCCCGTCTCCTTGTGGCATTTCTTTGAGCAGCCGTCACCGTCCAGCAGATTACTGTCATCGCACTCTTCTGTCCTGCAGAGAAAGGACCATCATCATCATCACTTTCATCTTTGTGTTCATAGCCATCCCCAATAATCGCCGTCGTCATCACCATCACCACCAGTCATGTAAATGTGTCACTGACCCCTGTGTGAGTCCGTCTCCGCAGTAGGCCTGTCCATGGCTGTAGAGGAGGGGGGGGGACACGTCGCTGAGGAGGCCGTCTGCTTCCACCTGGATCAGGTACTGGTACTGGACGCCCTGCTTGACGGAGCTGGAACACAAGACAACCAGGGTTGTTGATTACTACCGATGACTCAGCGATTACTCCACCAGGTGCTGAGACCTCTGGCTGTCTGGCCCGTACTCTGTTTCCCCACCCATTGGACTCTCAAGACATTTCGGCTACGAAGACCCAAAAAGCCTCGTTCTCAAGCCAAAAAAAGACAATCATGGTGCAGTATTATCATTGCAGTATTTTGCAGTGTGGTACATTACCTCTTATGGCTCTAATTGGGGAGCTCTATTAATGTTAATTCAACTCCTGCTGGTCGTCGATGGAGGTTGATGAAGGTACTATATTGCTTAATACCTCTTTATAAAAGCAATGACATACTACAAGGTCATGCTATATCAGGTTATCGGCACCAGTGTGCTGCTTGCATGTACGCATGTTATCGCTCGAGTAATACTATACAGAGGAAGTCATTGCAGTTGCGCCCCCCACAACCTGCAGCATATCCTGCACAATTCTTTTGGCATTGGAGCATCGAGCATGTAAGAGTGGAGCGTGTACACACAGAGGCTTACATCTGTAACCTTGCAGCGTCTAGATCCGGTGACCTTTTTAAAGCCCTACAGCAGGAAGCTTGTGTAATGATCCCCTTGGTTCCAGTGTCGGGACTATCGATCCGCTTCGGTGGGCCGTGCCTATAAAAAGAGCCTCGTCTCCTCGCTCTCCGAGCACGGATCCACCGCTCGAGTCGCCATAGGAGGCCGAGGTGTGTCCGGTTTCCCCGGAGCCTTACAAACTACCTTGATTAATTATGGATCAGAGGAGGAAGTAGGAAGGAAGAAAAAATATTAAAAATAAACACCTCTCTCTCTCTCTCTCTGCTTGTTTCTTGTTCTTTCTCTTTGACCCCTTTCCATTTCTATGTCCGTATCTCTTTCCATTCATCTGCGCTGTATCAGTATCTATCTTTGTACTTGTCCTCCGCCACCCTGCCCCTATCGCTCCCTCTCTCCTCTCATTATTTGGTGATACAATCTAGGTCAATGTAGGTCAATCTAATGTCTTCACCTCATTCCCTCTGAGGCTGCCACATTACTGACGCAAATATTGAGATTTCTTTTCCGAATTTGCAAAAAATGTCGACGCCACTTATTGCCCTTCGCCTTCAACGCTTGAAAAAAAAAGCCACTCGCTGCTGCATTGTGTCGTTCATTTCCTGCCACGCTACGCCAGTGGAACACATGACAATTAAAGAGGCAACCACGAGCCTTGAGAGGTAAACAGAGGCAATCAACGGGAGAAAAAGGAAACGCTTTCCCAAATATGGGAAATTTTAGACTAAATGCGGACGGTCGGTCGCGCACTGCGGTCTGGCGTGCAACGGGTTCCCGCGAGTTCCGCGATGCTTTGTGTTCTCGGCGAATGCGTCCTTTTGTTTGCACGAAGCGGCCAAATTCCCATTTCCGCGGCAAGTACACCGCCAGCTTCCTGCTTCGGATTTCACCAGTTTCAAAATAAAATCATTAAAAGATTTTTTTTTTGAGAGCACCATACAAAAGCAGCCTCCTACCACTCCCATCTTGAGCCGGATCGCTAAATTGTAATTTCAATTTTTATTTGGGATTTTCGATTGAACCCGCCCCTGTCCCCCTCTCTGCACTCATCTCTCCCTCCACGCCTTCCCTCCTTTTTTAAATGTATTTATTCCCCCCCCCCCCCGACAGGGCTCTGGGTTACCCGTGGTAACCGTGGTGAGGTTTCGGCAGGAGGAAACGGCCGCGGACCGGCTCCAAGCAGACGCTGGTGTTTACGGCCTCTGCTGCTCACATTCGGTTCACGTTCCAAAAAAAAGGAAAAAAATAAAAAAATAAAATAAATCTGTCTCCATTTGCTTCGCCTCACCTCTCTCTCTCCTGCGCTTTCCTCCCCTCGCTCTCCCTTCCTCACCTCCCTCGCCCCAACCTCCAATTCTCATTTCCCGAACCTCTCCCACCCCTCTCTCTCTCTCTCTCTCTCGTGTCTCTATCTATCGTCTATACCTTCTCCAACTTTTTCCCCCTCTTCCCACTCTCTCTCTCTCTCTCTTTCATCTTCACTTCTCCACCCCCCCAAAAAACACCCTTTCTCCCTCTCCCTTCCAAAATCTTTCGCTCTCAACCGCTCTCTCTCCCTCTCTCCCTCTCCTCTCCTCACATCAACCCCTCTCTGCCCTCCTCAGCGCCGCATAGCTCAATTCCCACCGGCTCTTACATCTTTTTGCACTTAGACACAGCTTGTGTAACTTACGAGACGTGTTCCCTGAAAAATAAACTGTTTTTTGAAGCGGCGTCCACCTAACATCCGCCCCGCTCTCTGCAAAAAAAAAAACAGCAACAGCTTCTCAGAAAAGGTCTGGTGCCACGGCGTTTGAAATCGATTCCCAGCCCCCTGAAAAATAATCTCTGATCGCGAGACGGAGACGGAGCGTCCCGGCGGGTTCCAATCAGCTGTTTGGTGCAAAAAGTTATATCAGGGGGGAAAAAAATGATTTGCGGGGGTGTGTTTTGGTGAGATTAGGAAAAAAACTGGCACGTGGCTTCGGGGTTTCGATTCCAGTAAGCATTTGGACACCCCTCTTCCACAATACGAGACGGGATACTTCAGAAAGCTTTTTGATTGAGTATATGGTTGTTGAAACAGATTTGGATGAGTAGCCGCAGCTCAGCAGCGCCATGTTGAAAACATTTGGGTTCTGATCTTCTCAAATAGAACCAGACCCAAACACTTGTGAGTGATGGATAACTGTGGATTAACTGATCTGCGGGGGGACACACACGCACACGCACACGCACACACACACACACACACACACACACACACACACACACAGGTAAATCATGGAGTTTGAACTCTATGACAGCCATAAATAACACTTTGATCCGGAGTCTTATTTTCCTCTGAGCCGCCGATGTCCGACTAGTCAGTGTACGTGTGTGTGTGTGTGTGTGTGTGTGTGTGTGTGTGTGTGTGTGTGTGTGCAGTCCCCCCCTGTACCCTACCGCCAAGTCATTCATCTACACCTGAGAGAGGACCCCGACCGCGGGAACGTCGGTGGAGTCCAAGGTATTTTAGGGTGGTTCAGACGCTGAGACAACACATCTGTCAATTCCCATCATACCTAGCGGGTAACGTGCGGAGTTGGGCCGTTTTTTTCTGGCTTGATAAATGAAGAGAGAGTACCTTTCAAAACGCATTTGGGGTTTGATGCAATGACGGTGCACATGTGCATTGGATTTGAAGTGGTGAGGTAAACTCACTCCTGCACTTTGCCGGAATCAAAAGGATCATTTTAAATCATTGTAGTGTGGCCATCTATTATGTAAGGAGCCTGGGAGGGGCTAACCTGCAGGTAATATTCTTGTATTTTGTGGTAATGCCCAGCTGCTCAACTCTTTTTTTCTATTTTGTCAATCCATTTTTATTCTGTGGTGTTTCTGCACTGCACCTCCCAGAGATCACCTGTCAATCAAACAGCGTCTCCCGGTACTGTGACGTCTTTCTCCTTGGATGTTCTGTGGATGGAGTTTGAGTTTCTCTTCTCTGTGTCTGTTCAGCCACGGTGGCTATCGCTGCTCGTGCTAACCACCCAGTTCCTCTTCTATTCATTACGAACGAAACCGTTGTGTTGCTGCTGCCGGAAACGTAAAACGCATCACTTTCCTGTGCGCCGGAGGAAAGACCTACCTGGCACCGGGTGTTTGGAACATCAAATGTATCAGATTTCATGAACTGGCTGGAGGTTGAATCGCTATTGTGTTCTATCAATCAGATAGAGGGGAGCAAAGGGGGCACTTATTTGCACTATATGAATTATTACTTTAACATGCTATTGTGTGCATGATATATAAAATGTGTGCAGCCACACCAGCTGCTTCTCTGAGCTCAGCACTAAATTACTTACTAATATGCCTTTCACACTACACTTAACCCTGGGCTAACGTCTTTCTTAACCCTGGGTTAAGGATGCATTTAACCCCGGGCTAAGCAGCGTTTCACACTTGCATTTTTGAAAGAGGGTTAGCACCGCTTTTGTGGTGCTATCCCCAAAACGCGGAGCTAAGAACAATAGTGTGAAACGTTGTGGGGTTAGAATGTAACAGGGGTTAGAATGTAACAGGGGTTAGAATGTAACAGAGGTTAGAATGTAACAGGGTTAGAATGTAACAGGGGTTAGAATGTAACAGAGGTTAGAATGTAACAGAGGTTAGAATGTAACAGGGTTAGAATGTAACAGGGGTTAGAATGTAACAGAGGTTAGAATGTAACAGAGGTTAGAATGTAACAGAGGTTAGAATGTAACAGGATTAGAATGTAACAGGGTTAGAATGTAACAGGGGTTAGAATGTAACAGAGGTTAGAATGTAACAGAGGTTAGAATGTAACAGGGTTAGAATGTAATATGCTTTTCACACTACACTTAACCCCGGGCTAACGTCTTTCTTAACCCTGGGTTAAGGACGCATTTAACCCTGGGCTAAGCAGCGTTTCACACTTGCATTTTTGAAAGAGGGTTAACACCGCTTTTAACCCTGGGTTAACAAACCCTGCTACGAAGCAGGGTTAGCACCGCTTTTGTGGTGCTATCCCCGAAATGCAGGGCTAAGAACAATAGTGTGAAACGTTGTGGGGTTAGAATGTAACAGCGAGTTAAACATTAGTATTAAACGTTAACCCGGGGTCTACAAGCTTACAGTGTGAAATCCTGAACACTGAATACCCGGGGATCAATTGTTAGCCCAGGGTTAAAGAAAACTAGTGTGAAAGGTGAGATAAATTAACCCAGGGCTATTATAAGGCAGGGTTAAAGTTAACCCTGGGCTAACATATTCAAGTGTGAAAAGCCTAAATGATGGGTATTGTTTTTTTTGCAGTGACTCTCTCTAAAAACCGTGGAATAATTCATGGCTGCTCTTCTCAGATTCTACCTGTCGGTGAATGTCAGCTGGGTCTGCGGCGATGGGGGCGCTTGCCGGCTGGATTTGTCGGTGAAGGGCGGCTCCCGGTGAATGCGGTAGAGCAGGGGTCGGCAGCCGGAGCACAGAGGGCTGCCGGGGCCCGAGGACAGCATGGCGGCGTCGATCTCCATCTTCTCGTCGAAGGTGCAGAGCTTGACGGCGGAGATGGCGGCGCCGCGGGTGTCGAGGCGCAGGGTGAGCGGCATGTCGCAGAAGACGTGCTGGGGCCCGAGGTTCATAACCCCGCCCGCCTCCGTGATCAGCTCGATGTTGGCTATGGCCGGGTTGTCTGAGACAGGGAAATAGATAAACACACGTTAGGTACATATATAGGCTTTTCACACTTGAATATGTTAGCCCAGGGTTAACTTTAACCCTGGGTTATAATAGCCCTGGGTTAACTTATCTCACGTTTCATACTAGTTTTCTTTAACACTTCACACTGTAAGCTTGTAAACCCCGGGTTAACGTTGAATGCTAATGTTTAACTCGCTGTTACATTCTAACCCCACAACGTTTCACACTATTGTTCTTAGCACTGCATTTCGGGGATAGCACCACAAAAGCGGTGCTAACCCTGCTTCGTAGCAGGGTTTGTTAACCCAGGGTTAAAAGCGGTGTTAACCCTCTTTCAAAAATACAAGTGTGAAACGCTGCTTAGCCTGGGGTTAAATGCGTCCTTAACCCAGGGTTAAGAAAGATGTTAGCCCAGGGTTAAGTGTAGTGTGAAAAGCATAATAGTGGCTGTTAAGTGTGCCAGTTTGAATTGAAACAAAACAAGGTGCGGGGTCAATACAATTTGAAATTACTAGTAAGAAGAGGAGTTATTTATTATTATTATTATTATTGTTCTTGTTATTATTAAAATATTATTATTATTATTATTATTATTATTAATAATAAAAGATAATATTGTGCAACAAAAAGTCTTCTACAATCTACAAAGAACCCACTGAGAATCAATGCTTTGTAGCTTTTATTATATATGAACTGCAGTTTTAGTTTGCATGAATTGCCATTCTCCCATACGCCTGATTGTCATAGATACTAAAATGGGAATGTTTTCAGTTCTCTTAAAATTGCCATTTCATTGTATTTCTTTATATAATATCATTGCATCTGCCACTGCATGATGATGTTTCCTTAGCACACTCCTTGGCCATCATACCGTATGTGTAGAGATATATATTTTTTTCAATCTCATCATGTTCAGTTCAACAGATGCACATGAAAAGCCATTTGCTGCCAATGGCAGAAAGAAAAATGGCCTCCATGGCCGATCGGTAAATTTTTTGCAATGGCTCTGATTCGGAAAATGTTCAAGGCATCAAACTGTATGTACAGTATATACCAATGTGCTTTTCACATGTTTTAGTTACAGCTTCCCCAGATGTCTTAGATTAGCACAGCACACACTAACAGAGGCATGAAGAGTTTTTTCTACAAATAATTAATGTGAATTATTATTATTATTATTATTATATATAATTATATTATTATTATTATAATATTATTTTTTTATTATTATATATAATTGTATTATTATTATTATTATTATATTATATTGTTATTATTATATATAATTGTATTATTATTATCATTATTATTATTTATTACTTTATTTGACACTTTCCTAATATTGATTTCCTCAATACACAATTTTCTCATTTGTCTCAAAAATTTCTTTAACCTGGAGATTTAAAAACCTATATGGTTTCACCTGGACTCACCTGGACTCACCTGGTCAGCCTTTTTCATGGAGCAGGTCGCCCTAATATTTTGTTTACCCATACTGGATAAAAATACACTTCCATAAGCCTCTCATAAATTATGCCGCTGGAATTACGGGGCCATAATAGTTCCACCCATGCAAAAAAAGTCAAGTCAAGAATTTAAGACTGAAGATGAGACTAAGTGACCTGTTTTGAAGCCACAAGTTCAGTTAGTTTGAAACACTGGCAGCTTAGGAATGTTCCAGATCCCTCAGCGTTTTGAGACGCTGCGCTCGACGCTCACCGGTGAAGATGTAGGTGACCCACAGGGTGAGCGCGTGCGGGACGACGGGGTGGAGGAATCTCAGGGTGAGGGTGCAGCCCTCCGTGTCGGGGCACGGCGACGTGACGTTGGTATCGTACAGGCTGAGCTCAGGACTCCACGCCTGGAGGCTGGGATCGCAGGGCTGCTCCACGTCAGGCGGGCCTGGGGACGAAGGGAGATGCACATGCACACACACGCACACACACACACACACACACACACACACACACACACACACACACACACACACACACTCTATACGTTCATATGCAGGGATGGAAGGATGCACAAACAGACACAGGAATCTGGAGCATTGGAATCTCAGGACAGGCCAGGAAATGTAGAAACAAGGCGCCTGGACATGGACATGAACACACACACACACACACACACACACACACACACACACACACACACACACACACACACACACACACACAGAAAAACACACACAGGGGACCGTCTGATAACTGCATGACTGTGAAGCATGGCAGTGCTGAAAAAAAAGAGCATGCATGCCTTAAAAAGTAATGTAAGTCAGGTAGGTCTTTCCCGGGAAAAAATCCTCTGGCAAACAGGAAGTGATGCGTTTTAAGTTTGTGGCAGCTGTTTGTTTGGAGGAAATCGAAGGAGAACTGGCATAGTTAGCGTGAGCGGCCACCCGTGGAAAAACAAAAACAAGATCTCAAGGAAACTGAATTTAACCGACGTACCAGAGCTGCCAAGGATAAAGCGCCGAGTTTCAATGGCAAGATAGATGCACTCAACCTTAGCCACTCGACTAGACGGGCAGGAGAGATTGAAAGGCAGAGGGGAAGAAGAAAAAAGGAGTGACAGGAACTTAAGAGGATGCAAACACTGTCTTTTTTTCTCGTTTGCACGTTGACACACACACACACACACACACACACACACACACACACACACACCACAGTCCTTGGGCTATTTGGCTTGGTCTGAAGCACCATCCGTCTGCCATTTTCACCTGGTGTGTGTTCCACATGTGGGGGTTTGTGCAAGGTAAACAGAGGCGCGCCAAGCCAAGCTGTGGACCTCAACTGGTCAGATGCAGGTGTATATGTGTGTGTGTGTGTGTGTGTGTGTGTGTGTGTGTGTGCCCGTGCGTGTCTGTGGCCAGTCTCACATTAATCTGTGTATCAGATGTGGTCAACGACTCCGGGAGGACTCTCATCCCTCCTGCTTCTCTCTCTCTCTCTCTCTCTCTCACTCTCTCTCTCTCTCTCTCTCTCTCTCTCTCTCTCTCTCAAATCCAAAATGTCACATTTCTAAACGCCACTTTTTTTCCTAGAGGCTACTCTGCAGGAAAAGAGACGTATGTGATAAATGCCACACAGGTTTTGGGGGAAGTATGTGTGAACATCAGACGGGTTTCTGAAGGTGGTAAGGATGCTGTCTTGTATGTTGTATTTTACAGAGACAGTCAACCCTAAAATCACGTTTTTCCGTTGCTGTAAACGTGTTTGTACGCCTTCTATATGGAGACGTGTATCAGTCCTGAAGACAATATCATACTGTCATTTGTAAGGTCCCTGCTGGTGGAAACTGAACTCCCTGCTGGACTTCTGGCCACACCCCGATCGGTGATGTAACGGCATCACGAACATAGGCTCCTATTTTCTAACATGTAAAAAAATAAAAAATAAAAAATAAAAAAATTCTAACATGTTTCTAGTTCCTTGTTACTCTCATTAGTTCATATTTAGTGTTTAGGAGTTAGAGTGTTTGTTGATTATATTTAATCATTTTCATTTTCATTTCATTTTAATTGTATGTAATGTACGTTTACAATCAGTAAACATACATTACATTGTCACCTTTTCTGCACATATGGTCCTCCGTCTGGAGTTTCTGATAGGGTGGCCAACTTTATTCATTTTTTAGAGTGCAAGTCTTCACACCTTCACATTTTTGTGTACATAAGAACTTTTGGTATAGTTTCATATTGTCCATGTTTTGTATTCTTTTACTTTGCCCCACCATCTGTACTGCTGATATTGCACAACCTATGAATTACATGCTGTAATTCATATTTCTAATAATTCACCTTCTTTTATTTCCACTGTTGCAATTATCAGTTGTGTTATGTTCTTTACTTTGTATGTAGGTCTCTATGACTTTTGCTGCTGCGATGATTCCCCCCAGTACGATCACTGAGGTTTCATCTCATCTTATCTGTTGACATTGCATTTGTCCTGTGCATGTGGGCAGCAGCAGTAAGGACTTTCTCCTACGCCATCAGCACCTCTCACCCCCCCCCCCCCCCACCCCCCCAACCACCACTAATAACACACTGCAGCACAATGAATCACTTTTGCTGGTTTATATGCCGAGAGGATTGGCAGACAAAATCCAACACCCACTCTGGATTATTAAAAGGTCTATCTTCTCATATTAGATGCTAGTACACCGTGTGCACAGGACATTGATATCGACCACAGAAAACTAAGAAATGATTTTGGTGCTACTCCTATGACAAGCGAGCCAATTTCCCCAAAAATTTGGTGTGGTCCTTTAAATTCAAATTTGATGAAATCATTTTGAGACATTAATATAACTCCCACTAACAACAAACATGACCGTCGCCAAGAGGACTGGCAGCCTTCTACACTGCATTTAACATGGTGTGCCACCGGGTCTTTGTGACAGGAAGCAACGGGGTTTATGGGAAATGTTATTTTGAGAAACCCCCAAACGCTAAGAATACCACTGGTGTGTGTTAGAGGCCGACCAATCGTCTCCAGCCTGGTCTGGTCTCCAGCCTGGTCTGGTCTCCAGCCTGGTCTGGTCTCCAGCCTGGTCTCGTCTCCAGTCTGGTCTCGTCTCCAGCCTGGTCTGGTCTCCAGCCTGGTCTGGTCTCCATCCTGGTCTCGTCTCCAGCCTGGTCTGGTCTCGTCTCCAGCCTGGTCTGGTCTCGTCTCCAGCATGGTCTGGTCTGGTCTCCAGCCTGGTCTGGTCTCCAGCCTGGTCTGGTCTCCAGCGTGGACTCCATCCATTTGATAATAACGTCTCCATGTTTAAAAACGTCACTCGGCACCTTTTAAAAACCTATTTTACCTCATAACAATTTGTATTACTAACCCACTTTAGCGCTTGACGTAGCGCGTTGACCAATTTGCCTCAACGGGGAGCGCGGCGCTCTGAAGCCGAAGTGCATTCCCAACGCCTGAGAGCTGATTGGAACCAGTCGGGACCCGATGGCGCGCAGGCAGCGTTTTGAGGCGATGTAAAATGGGCAATTTTGCCAACAATTATGGCCAACAGTGTTTTGCCGTTATTCTTATGTTCTGTATCGCCAACTATGATATCCTCATTGAATTTGTCCAATTTCCCAATTCCCGCTCCCCCAGCTGAAGGCGATATTGCCCATCTCGCTGGCTTGAAAAACTGACCCCGCGCATCATCGCCTTCAGAAGTGGGAAAGAGCGAGAAGGGAGCCAGGGGAGCCAGCAGACTGGCTGTCTCCTCGGCTCTGTGGATCCCACTGTTTAGAGTAAGACTGTAATTGACTCTTTATCATCATTATGGTCCCGCAGCGAAAGAGAGGGAGCCGTAATCCCCCCTGTTCCTCCTCGGCGCTTGTTTTCAAAGCATAAATTCCAGCGGAGGATTTCCACATATTTGGGTAGAGTTTCCACGGAAGAGATGGAGAGTGGTAGTTGTGTTTTTTTTGTTCTCTCTCACTCATTCACTCTCTTTCCTTCTCTCTTTCTTTCTTTCTTCCTCTCTTTTTGTCCCCCTCACACTACACGTCATGTCAAAAGAGACCCGGGCTTCTCCAGAAATCATGGCTGGAATAACAAGGACCATCTGCTGACATGAAGCGTAAAGTTTCAAAGTATAGCGCTACGGGGTATATATATATATATATATATGTGTGTGTGTGTGTGTGTGTGTGTGTGTGTGTATGACGGAGGTTCAGTGTTTGAACGGCACTCAACATTACCCAGAGTTGGTGCGCTGCCAAGAAACCCTTGTTCTCGTGTCAGCTAAAACAAGACAGAGGGAGGAGAGAGAGGTCTGTAGCTGAGGGCAATTATCATTTAATGATTTTCTGCTTTTTCCTCTTCCAGGAGCTGTTAGCCTTGCACGCACCTGAAATTCACAGGGGAGAGAGAGTGTGTGTGTGTGTGTGTGTGTGTGTGTGTGTGGTGTGCTGGGATGGGATGGGATGATCTGCTCAATGGAAAATGAGACAGAGGTAGGACTCAAGGACACAAACTCAAACCTGAAACCTGGGATCAGATATGTATTGACAGGGTGGAATGTGGCGGGGGAAGTACTCCTCTTCATTGAGTGTTTAGGTGAAAACAGCAGTGTGAGTTGAGGTTGAGTTGGCTGCGGCATATTTGAAGAAATTCCAGTATTTGAAAAAGCGATGTAGCTCATTTACCTGCCTGGCGTATTTTCATTCACAGGAGTGGGAACGAATTTGTGAGGGGAGGCGAGGATGCAATTAAAACTGTGGCGATCAACTGTTCACCCTCCTTTTAGACACACACACACACACACACACACACACACACACACACACAGCGTTAGTTTTACTGACCGATGGCTTCCTCGGGTGTCCAGTAGCCAGATGTGTCGCAGACGCGGGGCGAGGTGGCCTCGTGGGCGTACTGGTGGAAGACGCCGTCTTTCTCACAATCCCCGCAGTTCACCGCCGACGCACGGAGGGAGGAGCTGAGACGAGAGAAACCGTCAGTCGCTTCCATGTGAAGCCAAAGACGTGAAATATGTGCAGGAGCAGATGAGCGAAAAAATATCTGAAAAATATCTAAATAAAGTACTGTGCAAAAGGGTTTTTTATAGACATTTGGTCTTTTATTTTTTTGTTTTTTGTTTTACATTACTGCTATTTATAGTATTTTCTTATATTTAGACAATTTTCATTTCATTATTTTTTAAAAGCATCAAGCAAGCAGCATTTTATTTTCTTTTTGCACACTTTTGCACAGTACTGTATATGCACTATATAACACGTTAGAATGATAGCATAGCAGGAAACAGTACACAGTATAAATACTGTGTACTGTTCACAGTAAAAGCCACTAAACCACTACCGTGGTTGAATGAATGAATGAATGAAGTAACGTTCTTTAAAAAAAAATGTAGAAGGTTTTTGGGTGATTGGCCAGATCAACTTTCCTCTCATCATTTAACGGGTAAATTGACCAATGGCTCAATCTCACCCAAATTCCTCATATAATTCAGATGAATAATCTCCGTGAAGTCGTACCTTTGGTGCAGCGGTCCCCGGACAGGAGGCAGCCAGTAGATGGAGACCGAATCTGAGCTCTGACCCGTCACTATGGGGGCCAGAGGGATGGGGGCCGGCTGGCGGCCCTGCAGCCAGTTCTGGTAGACCAGGTCTACGTAACAGTGCATCCGGGCCACTTGGTTGGGAGTGAAATGGTTGGTGCAGTTGTCATCTGACGAGGTGCAACAGAGGGGGGGAAAAAAACAAAACTGCTCAGTTAATCATCACACCTCAAGATCAAACTCTCATCTAATTCAAGAGAGGAGAATGTAGGCTGTATCTCGTTTGGACCAGAAAATAAACTATAATCCTCTGAGGATACAAGGAAGACGGATTATTAGAAAGAATTGGAATGCGAAATACTGTCAAATAACAAAACGTTCATCAAATGTGAACGTGAGAACGTCACTATTTCGAAGCATGATTGCATTTGAAATTGTACATTTTATTATTGTTTCATGAGCAAAAGCATTATTATTGTTGTAAAGCACATTAGTCACGATCTTTCTACAACATCTTTGACAAATTGTGGACAAAACTAACACAAATGGAAAAAAAGACCCCACTCTGGCTCTGTATTGTGTAGGGTTTTATTTAAGTGCCTCACATGTGTCCCTGTTTATGAGGCCTAAGTGGAACCATGGATGACAAGCTTCCTCGGAGGCCCAAGTGTTTCAAGTGTAGAAGCGCTACATCTCCGACACATCAACAGTCCCGTAATACTTGAGAGATGGAGGATTCTCTCATCTCACCTGTATAACTCATGTAGTTGTTATAAGGCGTGTCCTGGTATGTGGTGACTCCGCAGGTGTCGTTGACGGCTCCGGGGTCGTGGCAGGCCTTGGACTTGGGCGTGGGGGCGGTGTCGGCACACAGATCTCCGGTCTCCATGGACGGGGAGGTCTCCTGGTATCAGGCATGACGTAACTGTTAGCAAATTAACACCGGAGGAACCCGACAGAGAGCTCATCGCAGGTGGGTGTGCCCACAGACGAATGGAAATAAAAGAAAAATCAAAAGGCATTCTTTTTAAAGCAAAAAAGCATCATTATCTTGCAGGACAAAGGCCTTGAAAAACATTGAAATGATCAAGAAGTTAATGTACACATCAGGGACTGCGACAACTATTTAACATTTAAAGAACATCTCAAACATTTGTTAAAAACAAACCAGTTCTGTACCCACACATAATATCTGTTTCCTCCTCTGGTGCCGTTCCCGGGGGTTTCGGTTCATTGTGCACTTTATCTTTTTTACTATATGTATCTTTTTATTGTAATACTGTTTGTAATTGTGAGGTTTGTTTGATGTTTTTGTGAGTACCTGCCTCGGGACTACGGATGAGATTTAGCAATTGTGCTAATTCCGGCACATTTACATTGATGTGTAATACTGATATGTTGATTCATGTGCACTGTCCTAATTCAATAAATAAATAAATAAATAGAAAATGTCAGGATAAAATGTAAAAACAAAAGTCAGGATATAGGTATTTGCTGAGAAAGAAATTCAGTGGCTGGTGATAAAATGTATTTTAGAAATATGGATCCCCAATCCTTACTTGGGTCAGTAAATGCATCACGGGCAGTGCACTTGTTATAGGATGAGACAATCACTTGTAACCACCATTTGAAAAAGTAAAACTTATTAGTTATTGTATCTTAATATTTCCTGTATTTCCTGATAAAATAAAATGTTACATATTACTGTGTAATAGCAAGCAATGAATACCAGGTTATAATGTGTTGGTCTTTAGTGAGGAAATCCTTCAAACATGCTGATGCAAACAAAACAATAGTCGTATGGTAGAGTTGAGGAGATACCTACCTGACACGGGTCGTCGCAGGAGTCACGTTCGCTCACCCCCTTGAAGACGTGGTACAGTCCGAAGATGTGGCCCATCTCGTGGATCATGGTGTTGTTGTGGCCGACCGTACCGAAGTAGGAGGGGTTCAGCACCATGCCACCTGGGGAAAGGGGACGAGAAAGTTATTGTTTCTTGCGAGTTATTGTTTTCGTACACTTTTTGATTCCTCGTCGAATTGAAACAACGTTTGGCACTGGTCTGAGAGTCAAGATTCACCCAGCACTGAAACACATTTGCACTCTGCCTTAAGAGCATGCTGGTATTTACAAAAGAGAAACAGACCACCGTACTAAACAGCCTAAGCACCGTGACCTTTATAACCAATTGGGGATGAAGTAAACCTGAAGCACTTCAAACCCCAAACCAGGAAGCAGGATATGGAAAGGTGGCTACAGCTGGACGTGGGCAAAATGTATTAAAAAAGATGTTAGAAAAGCGTGGACATCCATTTTAAAAATGAATTTCCCGAATCCGTTTTGGTGAAGACGCGAGTTCTCTGCGGGATCGTGACGACAGAGGATGCGGAGTGGACATGACAGTTATTGGTTTGCTAATTAAGAACAGTCTGTTCAGCGGTGAAGATGCTGAACGATGAAGACATTAAACGTGGAGCCATTATACAACGGGGGTCTCCGGAGGCAGCTTGTCATCCGCTAACTCCGTTTAAACAGGGACAGATGCAGGGAGCGAGGGACTGCAACCAAAAGTCACGTGAAAGAGAATCATTCAGGATTAAAAAGAGGGGACTTCAAAGTAAAAGCCCCCATTTCATTTTGTCAAAGTTATTAGCTATATTGACCCTGTTATACACAAAACAAGGGACTGCAACCAAATGTCACATGAAAGAGAATCATTCAGAATTAAAAAGAGTCTCGTTCAAAGTAAAAGTCCCTATTTCATTTTGTCAAAGCTATATTGACTCTGTTAGATCACATAATCATCTGGGGTTTTGTAAACACTGAGCAATGATTAAGTCTTTCTTTTTTCTTCAAAAACGGATATAAATAGCATTTTAAAATTAAAGCTTTTGATTGTGCCAGCCAATAGCTACCTCCCTCTGCTGGTTAACATGCATGTGAAAATAAACGCTTAAACTAAAAGATTTTAATCCGTTTCATTTTTACATCCTGCAAACATTTTTCATTTTGAGTGCGTGTGTGTGCGTGTGTGTGTCTGCGTGTGTGTGTGTGTGTGTGTGTGCTGCGAGTGTGTGTGTGTGTGTGTGTGTGTGTGTGCACGCGCTTCCACCAACTTCTCAACTGCTCAAGATAGAGCTCTGAAACACAAACCAGAACGCTTGGGGGGGGGGGGGGGCTGTGGGGCAAATATGAATGCATACTTAACACACTCTGTACTGGCTCTGCATACTGGGAGGCCATTAAGAGTTACCGAAGATGTTGGGCGAGCACATAGGGTGTTGCCGTCCACCGACAGATTTTTTTATTTGACTGGAAACATTGAATGTTCCTTTATGAGCCTGACCCCAGGGGCCCGTGAAACCCACTCAAAACACATTGTACAACGTAGAAAATACATGGGTGTCTATGAGGACATCAGACAGTTTTTCTCAGAGGCCCTGGGTAGCCCAGTAGGTGGAGCATAGCACTAATATACACAAAGAAATATCACTATAACAAGTAATTTACTTAAAAACAAGTGAAATAAATATGCCACTGCATCGTGATCATTTCACTTGTTCACTGCCTCTTGAACCAAGTGTAATTTTCTTGATGCTACTGGGATGATCTGCCTTATTTTGCCTCGTTTCAAGATACTGCCGCTTGTTTCCAGGGCTGCCAGGGTGAAACAAGTCCAAAACACGACGCACATGCAGTCTTGACGCACATGCAGAGCGCATCCAATTAATGCCCACAGGTGGAAGCTTCTGTCTCTCGATAGCAGTAAATACAAAACAGCAAGCACATGCAAATTATCAACAGACCATCATTAGTTACTGTTTCCACCATGTGAACATCACGCCAAATGAATCCTTGCACAAGCGTGGAAATTCTCTTGACAGCCTACTTGGCAGACCGTACCATTTTGACAAAATAGGTAGATTTAATATTGATAGTCGACTGATAGTACAGTAAATACAGTAAACATGTCTTAGTCTTTTATATAAATTTGGTCTGCATTAGTGTGTTAGTAGAAAAGGGAAAAGATTTGATTTCCCAAAAATTAAATGTTACAGAGAATTGTTTGCTTCACAGATGTTTTTTCCATGTGCCTAGGACTTTTGCACAATACTGTATCTTAATAACTAATTTTACCCTGTTTTACCTTTTCCTGAAACAAATGAAACTGGAAGTTTGGGGAATTTTTGACTTTAGAGTTTAGATTTTAAGACTGCTATGACAAGCTGTGACACCACGATTTTCGGGGTAAAAAGGGGCGTGTCTTTTAGCTCCAAACTTAATAATGCTACTTTTGAATGTAGCGAATTTCGGTATAAAACGTTAATCTTTGTGAAATTGAGTAGTTTTCCCCTCTTCCTCTGGAGATGCATCTACCCGACGTGTCTACTAATCCGAGTCCTCCGGTGCAAGAAAGAAATTGGGAAAAAAAATAGTAAATAAATAAATAAAGTGGTGCAGAAATAAATAAATAAAGATCAGCTGGCAAGCAGGCATGGGTGGCAACAGGGGCACCGGGCCCTCTCTGTCTCTTGTTTGTTTGGTTGTTGGGTTGATTAGTTGGGTTGGGTTGATTAGTCTTTTCCAGTGGAAAAGGGCCTAATGATTGGAAGAAGACAGAGGCAATGTGCCGGGAAATCTCGACCCACTCTCCCCATTTAGTTTGGAGAAAACAATGGGCGACAGGGCAAGGGAAGAAAGCAGGAAGGATGCAGGGATAGAAAGAGAGAGAGAGAGAAAAAGAAAAACAAAGTTTGAAAATCAGGATGAAAAACGGAAACAAGAATGAGAGAAGCAGAAATGCGAGAGAGTGAGAGAGAGAGAGAGAGAGAGAGAGAGAGAGAGAGGGGGGGGGGGAAACTGAGAATAAAAGTATAAAGATAAAAACAGACTGAGGATGAAAAAAAGATGTGGACTTTACATGTGATACACATTAGATGCACATCAACTCACCTTGGTGTGTGAGAGCCTCCTTTGCCCATGGCCAGGTTGCAGCGCCTGCGAGCTCCTCGTGAACCGAGTTGTTGGCAAAGAAGACGTTGAGTGTGTCACTGCCGCTCAGATGGAGCTCCTCTTTCAGCTCTTTTACACTCAAATAGGCCCTGCAGAAATGGCCATGAGAAAAAAACATATATTATGACCCTAATATTATGACGTTTTTGCGATTCCCATTAGTTTTAGGGATCTGTTCATCTATCAGTAGTCTGAGACCATGAGCATGAGGTTCATGAAATAAGCACAACAGAGCCCATTGAAGTATGCTGAGTCTACTGTAAATAGAGCTCAACAGTGAGGTTCTGGAAGTGACAATCCCATTCATATTCTGCGTAGGGATTTTGATTATTAGCCATAATGTCGTAACCATCCAAGGTACACAAGCTAGTAGATTGTGAAACGATAGTGTATAGTGTATATATTTTGTACGCTGTACAAAATGTGTACAGCGTACAAAATGTGCTCCATGCTGACACTTTAGCGTTCACTACGTTGCGTGATAGTAGGCTCCATGCTAACACTTTAGCGTACACTACGTTGTGTGATAGTAGGCTCCATGCTAACACTTTAGCGTACACTACGTTGCGTGAAAGTAGGCCACTAGCTTCATCTCAGTGAGAGAACTTGTAGCAGCTCTAAAGCTAAATAGTAAGTAATTGTCGATTAACTTAAATGATATTGCAGTTTTGTGTTACTTACTGTTTTGAACTACGGACTACTTTCTCTGTTTCCATAGGAAAGGTTGTTGGACAATGGGAGACTGTGCATTAAAAAAATCACTGCGCAGCGGATGAATACATGGTTGCTCAACTGAAATAGTAAAAAAAAAAAAAAAGAATCTTCATCTATTGGGTTAACAATATTAAATTTTTTGTATGTATCTACAGGCCATGTAATCAAAACACAAACATTTTTTTATGACTAAACGGTAAGTCTTCATACTTTGAATAATGCTAGTGGCCTACTGTCACTCAACATAGTGTACGCTAAAGTCTTAGCATGGAGCACTGGAGTGAATGCCACCTTCACAGGTCAGTTGATCAACGGGCCAACCTCCCAAAAGCTTGAGTGATGCATGGACTCTGCAGAAGGTCAGAAGGTGTTCATTTCAACTCATATTACAAAAGGCTGGTCTTGAGATTTTGTCCGCACAGTACAGGTCACCCCCCTCCCCCGTCCATCAACAGCCATCTCTGCCTCATATGTAACTTCCAAATTATAATTGTTTGAATTGGTCAGGGTACCTGAAACCGCTGACCCCCCTCCCCCTTCCTCTCCTCTAGTGACTGTGATAAATTGCCCCGGAGGCACTTTGATGTGTGAAGCCGACTTTGTTTTTCCTTGGCCGGGGGAGATGTCACATGTCATTTTTCCTCCTTTTGCTTTCATAGCTGGAAAGCTTTTGCACCTATCATCGTCGGGCCCTACCAACGGGGTCTGAGATACTTACAGTAGGGTCTCACGGACTGCCCCGCGCTCGCATGCCAGACAGTTTGTGCTATTAGTTGAACCACCTACGGTTTTCTGGAGCATTTACCACTCCTTGATGAAAAAAAAAAAAAGAAAACTGGCAGCGAGAGTGTGTGTCTGTGTGCATGCATGTGTTACTGTGTGTGTGTGTGTGTGTGTGTGTCCTCGCATCTGTGTTACATGCACGGTGTTATTAAATAAATAAAGACGCTGCCAAGCCTTCCACCCGGTGCCTCGGTGTAGCGTTGGGTCAAGTAAGTTCCTTAACGCGCATTCATAAAAAATACAAAACAGGTAGATTGCACTTTGTTAGACGGATGAATCATAGATAATGTTGTTTGCGAAGGATCGCCTTCTTTTCATCTCCGACAGGCTTTGCTTTTAAGTGTTTTTAAATTATTATTAGGTTATGGTTTCGTTTCATGTTGTATTTCTGAAGCAGTGTAATTCAATTCAGCTGTGTTTGTCGAAATTACTCGACCATCTTTTACCTCAGTCACTTCCAAGTGTATTTGTGATTTTGGATGTTAAGGTTTTATGTTGTTTAAGGTTTGCGCGATTGATCGAGTTCAGCTGTGGGGGTTTATTAATATTACTTAACCGTGCCTCAGTCTTTGCCTCGGTAACTTTAAGTGCGCTGTTTTTTCACCAGACATATAATTCATATAATTGCTCGTTAAAAAAGTCTCATCAGGTTTGGCCCGGTGCCGTTTACACGCGGTGCCAATAGCCTGGAGGATAGACAGGTGAGCCTCGTGACCCTCGGAGATCCCTGAACCAGCTGGGGGTAAAAAAAAAATCTGGTTGTAAACCCCCAATCCTCCCATACACTACCGTCAACGTGCCCTTAAGCAAGGCACCTCTGAAACGATCCAGAGGTGTTGTTCGGCAGCCAAACCCACCCCCCTCCTCGCGTGCGCGTCATCCCCCACAACCCCCCGCTGCAGCCGCATTTGTTGTAAATAAGAAATGTGTTTTCTCAGTGGCGTTGCCAAGTTAAATAAGGTTTAAGATTTAAGACGCTTTAGGGAAACCCGGGCTTCTCGCTGCGCTGCCGGAGCCGAGGTCAGCCGAGGCCGCGCGCAGTATCCATCACGCCGGGCTGTGTAATCACTAGTGACGGAAAGTCGACCACTAATGAGTTGACTCTTCCACTTCTGAGACTCGAGAGATGCTTCGGCGCGAGTCTACGGGCCAACCTGGCAAAAAAATAAATAAATGGCTCGAGACGCTCGAAGCAAAAAAAAAAAAAAAAGCCCTGCTGGTTATGAATCGACACAAATTCCCCATTTGTAAGGCAAGTCAAACACCGCGTGAATCAACAGCGGAGTCAGCGCTGGCTCCGTCACCAAACATTGCGGGTGCGCGTCCATTTTGGATATTGGTATTGACGAGTCAATTACTTTGAAGCCCCCAAGAATCCGACTCAGGGAATTTCTGGACTAGACTTGCACCAGAGCAGTCGGGTTGTGCAGAATGCTCACAGAAAAAAACAACTATTCAGCATTAGTAATATTATATAATGTTATTCCAAATAACTAGGTTGGAATCAAAATCCCAAATCAAATCCCAATCAAAATCCCAGCGACCACAATAAAACTTAGCATAGAATCAAACTTGATCCCAAACGCTCAATCGTGTCTGCACATGCAAGCGAAGTGTCAAACAAGGTTAGAATGAGATTGTTCTTGAGAGTCGCCCGGAGCGCTCAGCAAACCACCGCGGCGTCCAGACTCCGCTAACCAAAAGGGAAATGTGTCTCAGCATTAATGGACAAAATGTCCTTCTCTCACCCCCTCCACCCCCGCCTCTCTCTCTCTCTCTCCCTCCCTCTCTCTCTCTCTCCCCCCCGTCTCCCCTTTTCTTTCTTGTGATGCCAGAATCTGCGGTGTACCTGGCCATCGCTCCAGAACTGGCTCTCGACAACAAATTTGTGTCGTGACAGCAACTGGCTTCGGAAAAAACGTCTGGCCCGCGTTGGCCGGCAGCAGCAGCTGCACACATATAGGTTCCCTCAATCTGAATACCTGTGCAAGAGACAGACAGAGGGGAGATATCAAAAACCCAGATCCCGGACATTAAAATGGCTCGCCGTTCCACAAATGCCAGCGAAATGTCATCCTCACATTAATTCTCTCTCTCTCTCTCTCTCTCTCTCTCTCTCTCTCTCTCTCTCTCTCTCTCTCTCTCTCTCTCTCTCTCTCTCTCTCTCTCTCTCTCTCTCTCTCTCTCTCTCTCTGCCTGAGAAAGTTGCAAGTTGCGATGCAGGACACACACACACACACACACACACACACACACACACACACACACACACACACACACACACACACACACAAAGAGGCTGGGGGTCAGGACCCTTCCAGAAGACCTACACTACCGTGAGTCCCCCGGGGGCCAGTTTTTTTAATGACGCTCAGGTCTCCTGCGTAGTGGCTGTTCATGTTGTTTTCAGTGGAAGGTCAGGAGCATGAGGACAGAGACTCTGGCGCGCCGACCCGGGGCAGCATGACATCACCGTATGGAATTGCACACATGACTTTTGAGTTTTTTTAGCGTCCGAGATCCGAGAAACAGGGCTCTTATTTATTAAAGTCTCTCATGCACAAACTCAGTCTGCATGAGAGCAAATCCAATCCAGGGCTGTGATTTATAAAAAAAAAATGTTTAAAGTATCTCAACATCAAAACCAACACATTACATTGATTCTCTCTAATTCTCTGTGATATATCAAAAAAATAAAACTAATTTTGCCATTACCCGAGGGGGTGGGGCCAAATTGCCATAGATACATTTTCCTTTGTTGTCTGGCATATTCCTCGCACTGACCGTCAGATTAAATCTAGGATAAATCATAGTGCTTTTTTTTTATTTTTTTATATATATACTCGAGAACCAGACCCCTTGAATACCAGCCGTGTTTGTGCAAAACAACAGAGCAGAGTGCTGTGTGCTGTCCAATTTTTTTCATTAGTGTCCATCTCCTCTCTGCAGGGTACGGAGCTCAGTCTGGGACGGGGGCGGGGGGGGGGGGGGGGGGGGGGACATCTGACCTTAAACAACTGCAAAACCATCCTATCTTTATTCCACCACCGGGTTTTTGCGAGAGGACGACATAAATTGACTGGACACCGTGGTCTTTTTCCTGGCGTCGGGGGGTCCCGCTTAAGCGTTCATACGGTTACGCGTGTTCACACCTGCATGGCGGCCCGATGCAACCGCTGTCACTGAGCGGTTGGGGGATTTTAGTGCCTGTAGCTGGACGGCCAGATCGGGGATTCGAAACACCGCTGCCAAATCAAAACGGGGTGGATTCAGGACCAGTGTTTCTTCTAAACGGACCTTTAGGAATCGTGACCTACATCTAATAACCAAGAGGAAGGGAAGAGCGTAGGGGTGGGCGATATGACTAAAAATCAATATCGTGATTATTTCAAACTTTTACCTCGATTACGATTAATGAATGATTATTTTATTTGTTTTGTTTTATTTTGAAATTTGTTTTATTTTGAAATTGACTGGATGCTCTATGCCGTTCCCGCTGCCACCCCGATAGCAAAAAGCTAGCAACTAGAACAACAACAGTAACGATCAGGTCCAGATGCACTAAGATTGCAATGCGAGGCAATTACACCTCGGTTGCTTGAGCTAAAAGACTTTCCCTCTTATTCGCTAAGACATTTTTGCAAATTAATGTTGTGGCGCAAAGAGTTAGCGTCGCAAAGTGCTAGTGAATTGGGCACAATCTGGATTTTGTTTGGCCTCGCCTGCATATTAGGTGGGCCGTAACAGGTGCAAAGAGGCTATCGAGTAGCTTTCCACTCGCACACAGTTGTGATGTGCATGACATTCAGATTTGGTCATTTTGGTAATAAACGCACGCTCTTCTAGGGGTGGGCGATTATCGTGTTTATAATCATAATCGCGATTTAATTATGTAATCGTGGCAAATTTTGATTATTTAGGCTACAAGAACGAGGAACGTCTTGAAGCGCCAGTTAGCAAAGCAACCAGTGTGTGTGTGTGTGTGTGTGTGTGTGCGGCATCAGACGTAACATCACTTTCCCGTGAATGAATGGGCCAAATACTTTCCCCAATACTGCGTTCATGAACTGTCCCCTTAAAAAATACTACGTGGTATTCAGTCACGTCCCTCCGCCCCGTCCAGTAACGCCGTGTTCAGACAGGTTTGGACCGGTCGTTTTTTGGCGAGCCGTGAGTGAATGTGTCAAGCCGGGCAGGAAGTCAGACACAGGAACGGCATAGAGCATCTGGTCAATTTCAAAATAAAACAAATTTCAAAATAAAACAAAACAAATAAAATAATCGTTCATTAATCGTAATCGAGGTAAAAGTTTGAAATAATCACGATATTGATTTTTAGTCATATCGCCCACCCCTATGCTCTTCCCTTCCTCTTGGTTCATGCGATGAATTATTAGATGTAGGTCACGATTCCTAAAGGTCCGTTTAGAAGAAACACTGGTCCTGAATCCACCCCGTTTTGATTTGAGCTTCTAATACATTCCCAGCGATTTTTGCTTGATATTTGCTCTCCATTAAAATTTTCAACTCTAAGATCAACTCTGGACTCAATTATAAACTACTGATCTTCACCTACGACGGGTCTGTCGAACCGGCAGCTCTCTTTTCTGCGAGGAACCTGACTCAAGATCATGTTAGGCCACGAGGCTATAGCTGCAGGCTGGCTATAACACCTCCTTCAGGGGAGCATTGCCTTAGCGGTGGGGGGGGGGGGGTAAAGTACACAGTGGTAATGGGAAGAAAGTTGTTTTTTTACTAGGGAAGGCCAAGTTGGCAACACGGAAGAGCAGAAAGAACAAGATCCTGGGGTCAGTGGAGGTAGAGGGGATAATGCTGGGATTTGCAAGGCTCCGGGAAGAATTTTGTTTTTATAAGCTCATAAGAAATTAACATCAGTTTGTTTAGGTGGCGTGATGATTTTTCTTTTTTCTCTCTCTCCGGTTGTCATACGGTTTTAGCGCGGGGGTTGTTTTATAACGGTCGGTGTCGGCGCTCGTTTTCAGATGGAAATCGTCAAGGTGCGTTGGAACTGGAATTCAATTCAGCACGCCTTGAAGTACGCCGATTACGATCGCTTTTAAAATACATCCCATGCATCCTCATGCTCAGCTGTCACACGGTGCCCGACATCCAGAGCTCTTTCAATCATTTTCAGAAACAGCTCCAATCCCCCGTGTTCTGTTTCTCAGCGGCGTTGGGTAAAAGCCTTTGGTTACAATTTGGATTAAGGACCGGGTCTTTCAGAAACTAGGCCGACCTCATGGCGAGACTTCATGCAAGCTATTTGGAACGCTGCGTGAGCCTGTCTGTCAGGCCGAATGGAAGGCAGCAGGCTCCCCCGCTCGAGTTGTTTAGTAATAATAAGTGTGTACTTTGGCTTCTTAACCATCCCTCCCCACTTCACAGAGCTCGCTCCAAAAAACGCCAGGGAAAGCGAGAGTAGCAATTTGTACGTCTAGCGTGTTGAGCAGCAGCAGCGCGATACGCGAGTCCTCCCGAAGCACTGCAGCGAGCGACGGGCGGACCGTTCGCCTCGTTTATGGGGAGAAATCGTCTCATTAGTGGCTATGTATGCCCAAAGATGGTGGAGTGAGTAAGACTCCTTGCCTCTGGAACAGCACGTACCCCTATCGGCCTAGGACTCCATCACCCGCTGGTACTTTCACTACTGCCACTCTGTAGCCCTCTCTGTTCTCCTGCTTTCCTAATAAAAACCTGATACAAATTGATGGGGGCGGATTGACCGCTATCAGTTAAGTTAAACCTCCAACATTACATCAAGATTTTAACTTTTAACTACTACTAAGTCAGTAGCGAGTTCACGTTTGCACTTAACAGAGGAGAGTGGGGTGTTGTGAGAGCTGTCGTCGTTTTTCAGATTTCTGCAGGAAATAACTTCCATCCACCAGTTTAGCTTGACTTTGATTTTAAATTTAACTTTTTTTTATTATTTCCGTTTTAGGGCAAAAAGGGAAAATTTGGGGTTCGGGTTTTCATTTTTTTTTTTTCATGTTTGCGTCTGGATTTCTGTAAGGGCTGCATATAGATGCAATAACAGCTATAATCTTGATTGGCTGATTAACGGATTGGTCCTAATTGATTGAGTCATCGATTAACCTCACCTGTCAGGCGACTCCGGATCAAAGCAGGTCTTGAGGATGTCTGTGACCTCCGGATCACAGCAGTCTCCGTCATCGTAGTCGTAGTGTATACTGTTACACTCCATGTTACACACACCGTCCTGCCTCTTCCAGTTATAGCAGGGCCCCAGGCGGAGGCAGTCTCCTCCATCGTGGCCCGTCCTGGGGTGGTCGCACTCGGGGTCGCACTGCCGATTCCCAATTTTCCCAATCCGACAGTTGCTGAGAATAAACCGCTGCCTGAGGGAGGAGTTTCGGACGGTGTGCACGCTGAGCTCCAGGGTGATGTTGTAAGGGCGGAAGGCCTCCGTCAAAGCCCGGTGCTGGAGCTCGATCTGGGCTTGTGACACGGTGGGATCTCCCCCGTCGTCGTCGGAGAGGTTGACAATCCGGTAGGGGACTCTCTTGTTGGTGCGGAGCTGCCAGTGGCGGTTGTAGCCGAGGACGATGTCGGTGTTGTCGCAGGGCGTCAGGCCGCAGGGCGGCGGCAGGAACGGGGAGACGAGCTCTCGTTCGGGAACAGGGGTGGTGATGACGGTGGGATGGAGACCAGCTTTATACGGAGTCCACAGCTGTTCCACCTCAAAGTCAGGAGCAAAATCCAATGTTATTTCAACTTTTTCAATAGTATATTCAATCAATTTCAATGTACAATAAATCAATACAATAAAGTTGATGAAGAGCAACATAAAATCTATCAAAACTAAATATTTTACTTAGTAAGAAGAAGATGAAGGAGAAGGAGGAAATTAAAAAGAATTATTGGCAGCAGTAGTAGTCCAACTTTTTTTCACTTGAGTGCTATAAAAATAGCTATTGCTATTGTTGATTTATTCACTGGATAGCCTTTTACAAAGGATAAGGCCTAGTGCTGACAAAAGTGCAAAGTCCCTCCATGATTTTACAGAATCCATTTCTGTGTCTATGTGCATTAACATTAGCAAAAAAAAAGCAAATTTCTGAAGAAACTGAATATTAGCCAGTTACATCGGTGAAATCAGCCCACAGCGCCAGGACCGGCTCTCTCTTATTCAACTGCAGCGGCCCTTTAAGCAGGTCCTCGTGAGCTCGGGCCTGGCCCCACAAGACCACGCCCCCTACATGGCCCCGAAAGCTGTGTCCTTGTTCTGATTGGTTCCCGCCCAGGAAGAGGGTTCTGCACGTCTTCATGAAGGGGCTGTAGAGGTTCCCGGACTGGACACTGCTCTCTCCCACCTGCACGGAAACGCAAGAGGAGAAAAGAAGAAACGAGAAGAGAAGGAGGGGTGGAAACAAATCTCTCTTTATACCAACCTGTTATAAACAAGTGACTCATTAAAGGTGCAGTGCAATGAGATTCACATTTCCCAATCCCATGGTATTATTTAACCAAGAACCAAGGGGTTAGTGTGAAGTCAACTAAAATATTAGAATTGTCAGTGTTGTGGGAATTTGACTGATGCCCTTTGAGAAACTTTGAGTGTTTTAGATATCCAACTGGCATAAAAAAAAACACTTGGATTTACTCAGAATTTGATGTTGAAGAAGTCGTAAGTGCAGAAGAGGTGACTAACGCTAAGTAACGCTTGGTTAGCTAACTTGTCTAGTTGGGCATCGGTCCACGCCCCACTGTGAATTGGCTGAACATTGAGCACTGAAGTATTTCTAACAAATTAGATGAACCATTAAAAACTGAAAAGAACACCCGACACTTGAAATCCTTAGCAAGCTTTTCCTTGGAAGATCACTGTCAAATAAAATATTGTTCCTTGTTGTGTTTTTGTAACTTGGTTTCACTTGCTTCCAATTAACATCAGTTTGTTTAGGCGGAGTGATTTTTTTTCTCCTCTGGTTGTCATACGGTTTTAGCGTCGGGTTGTTTTATGACAGTCGATATTGGTGCTAGTTTTCAGATGGAAATAGTCAAGGTGTGTTGGAATTGGAATTCAGTTCAGTGCACCTTGAAGTAATATTGTTCCTTGTTGTATTTTTGTAACTTGGTTTCACTTGCTGAAAATCAATTTCCCTCTCACATTGTGAGACGGCAAAGAGTGAACTGAACAGAAGGCATTCCCAACTGAAGTAAACAAAAGCTGAACTCCTGCAGCCGATTTGAACCGGGTAAAACCCCAATCACGCACCAAATCACACACCTTAGCTCCATCAACATACAGGGTCATGTTGTGGCCATTGTAAGTGGCCATCAGGTGAGTCCAGGCGTTGGCTCGGTACCGCTGGTGGCTGTAGACGGTGGTGGACTTCACGGCTCGGTCTGTGCGAAGCGTGAAGAAGAACCGTGCATCTTTGACGCTCGCCGGCTCCATGGTGCGGATGCCTACCGACCAGCCCTTCTCACTCAATGAGCGGGAGCAGTTGTCAAATACACCTACAGTGGGGCAAATGGAAAAAGGGGGGAGGTGGGATACAAAAAAAGCAGAAATTATGTCAATGTACTCGTTATTTAGACATTGCTTTGCTTCTGCACAGAAAGTATACTGGTAATAAGCAAGCAAAATATAACAAAAAGCAAATCTCCCTCTGTCTATAGAGCTCAACAGTGAGGTTCCGGAAGTGAAAATCCCATCCATATTCTGCATAGGGATTTTGATTATTAGCCATAATGTCGTAACCATCCAATGTAGCCTCACCACAAGCTAGTAGGTTGTGAAACGATAGTGTATGCTCCTGTAGAAGCCACAAGTCTGTATGATATCAACCTTGTTTTGAGAAAAACATGGAGAAGTACTACACTACCCACAATCCTAAAGTGTAACAGCGACGTCTCTGATTGGTGGAGCTCGCTGTTACCATGGAAATGTTTACCGCACCCGCGAACATCTTGTCAGCTAACATTAACGTTAGCTACTAACGTAACCTAGCTAGCTGCTTATCCTATCTGGAACGAATCACTGTACCATGTCGATGACAACACTTTACACTATACTATATGAAACACTATATATACGCTCACAAAACAACAACAATATCAACACTATACTATTGACAAATGTTACATTCAAGAAGAAGCGCGCTAAACTATCGTTAGTTTGGAAGTTTTTGGAAAAGTATCATTCACAATGGATTATGGGATGAGTAGTTCTTTCACTTCATAAAATAATGATGTACACAGTCTTGTACCTTTGCCTTTTCTTCCATTTTCCAATCTTTTTTTTGCTCAGAATCAAATGTTTTATGGTCACGATTCATCGTCTAGCTGGTTGTCTTGGTTCCAGCCTTAAAACTCTTTATAGAAGGATTTTCTGAAATGTCTATGGAGTAAATTAATAGGAAATTTACTTCCGGAACCAGAGCCGTAAAAAAAGTGGGCGGTCACTGTTGCGCTGTATAAGATTACAGTCTTATAGACGGGGGGGGGGGGGGGTAGATAGGCAGGGGCTGAGAGAGAGGCAGAAAGAGACAGGTACATAGAGACAGAAAGACAAGAGACAGAGAGGATACACAGAGACAGCAGGCGAGTACAGAGGAGGGAAGCAGGACGGAGGTATTTCCCTCAGCCAAGGCAGGGCCCTGATATTTCCAGCTGTTGTTGCAACAGACACACAGAGATCCACATCTGCTCCCCAGATGTCTAGCGCTGGGACAGCGAAGGGTCAGGGAACCCCTTCACCCTCCTCAATATGGCGTGTGTGTGTGTGTGTGTGTGTGTGTGTGTGCGTGTGTATATGCTTGCATGTGTATGTGTGTGTGTAAAGTGGGCAATTGTAGCAAAATATCCCCGAGGAGGTGGGCCAGTTCCATGGTTAAGCGTTTAATTCAGTCAAAGAAAGCAAGTGGTTAGGAGGCCATGACTGTGCCAAGCAAACTTCTCAGACTGTACTGTATCCTACTGTACTACCAACTGTATCTAGCTACAAATGATCTTCATGCTAAAAGGCGCTACATTTAGTATTTTAAAATCAAACAATCATTTCCATTCATTTTGAGATGTTTTTATAATTACTGTAAACAAACAAGACCATCACAGGGAAGATTGGCAGCGTCTACACTGCATTTTACATTGTGTGACAGCAGCATAAAGGGATACTGCTTTACGGCACAAAACAGGAAGACGGCGCTGTTCAAACAAAGCTAAAGATTTCAGAGTTTCTCACAATGGCAGATGGTGGAAGGTGTGAAAGGCATTTCGACATGTTTATACTCTTAAAGTAAAGCCAAAGAGAAAACAAACACACGTGGAGTGACGCCGCGAGGGAGAACAAGTAACAACGTCCTCTTTGCGACAGAAAGCAACAGGGTTTATGGGAAATGTGGTCTTCATTTTGAGAAACACTAGCGCTAACAAAACTACTGGTGTGAGATAGAGGCTATACCAAGCGTCTCCACCATGGTATCACAACTGATTTGACAACGATATACTGAGGTTTAAAAATGCTACATGTAGCACATTTAAAATATTAACTATCTTTGAAATAATCTTTAAAATGAGCGTGCGTGATTAGCGTTCCCTTATCTGGAAGAATAAAGATTTAAATCTGTTCTGTAATCTGCACCATTCCATCATCGCTCTGCAGCGATAGTTTCGGCGTCTGGTCTATTTTTTCCGCGAGCCACGAGCGAATGCAGGAAGTCAGACACAGGAACGGCATAGAGCATCCGGTCAATTTTCAAAATAAAACACCCTGTATAAAATAAATAATCGTTCATTAATCGTAATCGAGGTAAGTTTGAAAGAATCGTGATATTGATTTGAAGTCATACAAAAGTTCTAATACAGTTGTGAGAACCCTGAGTTTGTGAACCTTGTTGAATTACCTGCATTCCTACATAAATCCTAAAATGTGGTCTGATATTCATATAAGTAATAACAATAGATAAACACATTACATGTTTTCATTGAACATATTCTTCAAACAGTAACAGCCTAAGCTGGAAAAACTATGTGAAACTCTAGGATGATGACTTCTATGACTTCTACGGGTAATTGAAGTCAGATGATCCAATCAATGAGATGACATTCAGGTGTGGGTTAGAGGTGTCCTGTCATATAAAAAAAAAAAGAAAAACACAAAGTTTGGTTACCAACAGAGTCTGCTCTCCAAAAAAATCAGTCTGTTGAAGTGGAATATGCGGTGGTCAAAAGAAATTTGACAAGAGAAAAAGGACCTCTGGAGAAGAGTTGCTGAGGCTCATCAAATCAAATCAAATCAAATCACATTTATTTGTATAGCCCTTAATCACCGTTACAGTCTCTAAGGGCTTAAGAAAAAGCTGGAAAAGGCTACAAAAGACTTGGGCCTCCATCAGTCTACAAGCACACAGATTGGATACAAATGGAGAAAATTCAGTGCCATTGCTGCTCTCCCTAGGAGTGTTTGTCCAGCAAAGATCACACTTTGTAATGGTCAAGGAGGTGACAAAGAACCCAGCTATGCATCTCTTCAACTTTCTAACATCTGTCCACAATAAGAAAAACACTGAACCAGAGTGGTGTTCATGGAGGAAACCAAGGTGGAAACCACTGCCCTGCAAAAAAAACATGATGTCTGTCTCAAAGACCATCTGGATGTTTCACAAAGCTACTGGAACAATGTTCTGTGGACAGATGAGACAAAAACTTAACTTTTTGGCAAAAGGGCACAATGTTATGTTTGGAGGAGGAAAAACACTGCATACCAACACCAAATCCCAACAAGCATGGTGGAGGAAGCACCACGGTTATGGGGCTGCTTTACTGCCTCAGGGCCTGGACGGCTTCAATCATTGAGGGATCGATTAACTCAAAGTTGCATCAGGAAATTCTCCAGGAGAATATCAGGGTAACGGTCCTTGATCTGAGGCTTAACAGAGGATGGGTCATGCAGCATAATGACTCCAAATACAAAAGCAAATCTTCAACAGAATGACTTAAAAATTCATATTTGAAGGCCAAGTCAGAGTCCTGACCTTAACCCTATTGAAATGTTGTGGCATCACCTGAAGCAAGCGTAAACAAAAGTGAATATTAGTTACGCCTTCTCAAGATGGAGAAAACTCAAAGCGGAGAAGAACCTAAGAACCGATGTGGATGTGACAAATTATCTTTTGGACTGGTGGGTTTTTCTGAAATGAATGTGATACTGATGGCTCTAGTCTGCATTGTGTTATTTTCGTTGCAGATTTCAAAAACTTGCAACTTCAGTAAAAATAATATAATACAAAGGTCTGGCTTGAGACACTTTCAACAGCGTCTGGGCAAAACGTGTTACGTGTTTCTCCGCACTCCCTGCTGAGTCTTTTTGGGGGGAGGGGTGGCTTTACAGAGGAGCTACAAAGTTTTGTTTCCAATGGATCTCTGGGATTTACAATAGGCAAACTCACTGCAGTGACAGCTATCACCTGTATGTGTCACCAAAACAACCAAAACATACAAATTTCAGGATTGACACTTTAAATCCTGACCCAGAAAACCTTATTTTCCTGGCATGTAGGGTCCTATTTTGTTGCGCTGTCTTGTACTTTTGTACCTTGGTTTCATTACCTTCCAATCAATTTCCATCTAAGATAGTACAGTATACATTACACTGAACTGAAGTTTACCTCTTTACGACGCCCATATATATATATAACGTCAACCAATGTCACGTCGAGCAGAAACAATAGGAGTTTGTTTCTCACTGTATTTCACAGATTCCTTCAGGACACTACAAAGAGAATGGCCCATGCCACAAAATGCTGCCCTCACATAAGGAAGCGATGAGGGGAAAAAAGTTGAGTAATCGAGTCGGATCTTTGATCAAAGTAACTGTGAGCGGACAAAACAGTTTGTGGTCTCCCTCACTATCTGGACAGCTGTGGTGCTGCTCCATAGCTCTTCAATTTGTTTGATGTATGTGTTGTTCGGTCTTGTCAAATGTGAAGCTGTTCAAATGGAGAATTCTTAAATGAAGGTTTTATAAGATCGGTGTCTGTAGTCTCTGCTCAGACTCAATGAGAACCCACAGGCAAAGTAGCTAGAGAGGCGAGAGAGACTGAATGAAAATTGACCCTGGGAATTTTCAGTGTTATGAAACCATATGCATATGTAGAGTCTTAGTCCAAAATGAGGACACCGTCTGAAAAGTGTGACATAAAAAAGTCATTGCTGTCATTAACTTCATCAATTCATCACTACGGTTTATTATTGAAGTTATTAGCTAATTATGGACACGTTTTTGGGGGATGCAATTTCCTGTATTTTTTCAAATATTGAACAATGAAAACATCAGATAACATATTGGCAAAATATGGAAGAGTATTTTGGGATAAAACCCTTCATCTCGTGACGGTTCTCAGTTTAGTGGCTTAGGAAGAGAATTGTTCAATATGGGAATCATTAGATAAACTTCAAAGCAGACAGTTGGGGCTTTGATTGATCATTATACTTGTCTGCAACATAGTCATCATCTTCCATCTTATCATCATAATCATCATCATAGTCATTACGATCATCCCACCGTCATTGTTATAAGTGTCCTCATCGCAATGAGCATCGTCGTCGTGATTGTTGTCGTTACCATTGTAGTCGATGTCATCAGTATTAACATCGTAAAGATCATCATATTGATAATCATTATCATTATCGTCAACATTATTAATCCCCATTATCATAAGCATCATCATCGTCATCACTGTCACAATCATCATAATCATTGTTATCAGTGTCATCATCATACTGTCACCATCGAGATCATTGTGATCTTCGTCATCATCATCATCCCCATCGCTAACACTGTCATCTTTGTCTTTGTCTCTGGGCACCATATACCAAAAGCATTTGACAAAGCGCAACTGTTTGTTGCTAAAAAAATAAATAAAAAAATAAAAATAAAAATGATTGGATATAAAAGAGTTCAAACAAGTGTTGACCGTTTGACTTTCTGCAACAACCCACGCCATCACAATGCATGACACATTAAAATGACATGCTCTTACATCGTTGTGAACTCTAGACAGAGGCAAACAGACAAACCAACAGGTACGTAGGTAGATGAACAGCGACAGACTGAAACAAGACAGGCAGACAGGTAAACAGTCAGACAGGTAAACAGTCAGACAGGATAGATGCAAACAAATAGATGAGCAGACTGCGCTGGAGGTTAGAAAAGCTTCGGGTCCAAGCGTTTCCTCTGTCTCTTTTATCCTCCTCACATTACCCCCTAGAGTAAATCGCTTCAGTAAAGTGGGAGTCCCCCCCGATCAATAACTCCCAGTAATTTCATTCATATAAAGCCCTCTGCCTCTCCCACTTCCACTCATGTGTATGTTGGTCTACTGAACAGAAGGTCTCTTTTGAATAAGTAATTCAGTTGTCAGGGTCTCATTTCATCTCTGTGCTTTGCAATAATTCTTGGTGCTTTTAATAGTCACGTTTGCTGCCCCTCCCATCTCCTAGCTGGTGAATTCTCCTTTTAACCTCCTTCAATCTGTAAATGAACCAACTCACATCAAAAGGTCATCTTTGAGGTCTAGCCCTCTGTAACTTTGCAACAAAAGATGTCTGTGTGTCTGATCCTAAGGCTGTTGATTTTTGCACAGCCTCTCCCCACTCCTAAACCATAATGCACCTGTTTGCTCCTGCATCCTTAACCCCTCGACGGCCAGTAAGTTCTCTGAATATTTCAGCTCAGCACCCATCACCAATTTTACTGATGCCTCTGTATAAAGAGGAGGTAATCTCTTGCTCCTTTAAAAAAAATACAACTTTTAAAATCTCACCCTCTCCCTGGCTAAATGATAGCACTCCCTCCTTACAGAAACACTGAGTGAAAATGGGGAGAAAAGACAAAATTTTACAAAATTTGAAGACCCTTTTAATCAACTACAGGCAGGCAAGTAAAGATGCAAAACGCAAAATATTTCTCTGATATCATTGCCAAACACATACCTCCTGTGTCCTCTTCAATACTAGAAATTCAGCAACAAACATGCACCAATCCAGCCCAACCAAACCCCACAATCCAAAACAATTTCAGACCCAATTCAAAACTTCCCTTTTTATCTAAATCATCGGAGGAAGTAATGCACTCACAATTATCATTGTTTCTAAACCAAAATAACATCCTTGAAATATTTCAATCTGGTTTTAAGGCGTTCCACAGCACAGAGTCTGATCTCCTTTTAGCAAGTGACAGCTCCATTTTGACCCTTCTTGACCTCAGTGACCTTGACACAGCTGACCATTTCACTAGAGCACATGGGTTGGCATCACGGCCACAGCTCTAGACTGGTTCTCCTCATTCTGATAGAACTTTCTCAGTTTCAACTGGTAACTCATCCTCATCTCCTGCATCTATTCCCTGTGGGGTTCCTCAGGGTTCTATTTCAGGACCTATCTCCTTTTCTTTATACACGCTCCCTCTAGGTGAAATTATTCACATATAGAATATCTCCTTCCATTGCTCTGCTGACCGTACACACATATACCTGCCCTTAAATGTTGGATGGCACACAACTTTCTCCAGCGAAATTAGGATAAATCTGACATTGTTTTATTTGAATCTTTTTCGTATAACCCTGGTAAAACCACCTGTGAGAAATCTTGTTTTTTGTTGGTTTGATAAGCAAGTGCATTTGGTGGTGAAAGCCAGCTTTTACCAGCTGAGACTTATTGCAAAAAATAAGACTTTTATGTCGTTTTCACACTTAGAAAAAGTTATCCATGCACTCATTTGATTCACTCACTTGATTACTGCAATTCACTCACAATACTTCCATTTCCCGTCTACAACTGGTCCAAAATGCTGCAGCTATAGATCTACCATATTGCCCCAGTTCTGGCATCTCTTCACTGAACCTATTTAATGCTTTTATATTCTTATGCTCTTTTATCGGTGTTTTCTAACGCTGTGGACCACGTGCATCTTTTTACACGTTTTTGTGAGGCACGTTGATACGTTGTGTTTTCAAGCGCAATAAATAAAGTTGAAGTTTCTGTTCTTTAGAAAGGGTGTTGCCAGAAATAGTAAACATGCACATGGAAAAACAAAGGGAAAAGTGTCCGTGTTGCAGACACGAGCAGCGGTCACCCACCTGCTATCACTGCAGGGTTGCTCTGCCCGCCTTCCGGCTTCACCCACAACTCCAGGCTGAACTTGGCCCTCGGCAGCTCCACCCCTGCAACCGACTTCACTTTCAGCTGCTCCCGACGCCCGCTGAAGTACAGAGCGGACATCGTGGAGGGGGGCGCCTTGGGCACGCGGCTCACCCAAGAAGAGGCGCTGCCGGCGGCCAGGTTGGCGGGCGGACCCCCGTCCTCCACCTCCCCAGAGTAGTCGTCGGAGCCGTCATCCAGGGTCTCGGCCGAGGAGTGGTGGTCTGCCTCGTCCCGCTGCAGCGTGTAGAGTACCCGGAGTCCCGGGGAGGTGGCCGAGTTGACGGGGAAAACTTCCTCCCAGCTGGTGTTGCTGTCTTCCTCGCGTCGGGACGCTCCGCCGAGGCTGCGGGGAAACCTAGAGAGGGAGTCGCGTAGCGGCTGCGTCTGGCCCGGGGAAGACACCCTCTGTCGGGGGTCTTTGAGGAAAGGCGTCCCGGGTCGTTGTGTGGTTTCTGTATTGACATTATTTGAGTCTCTCTCGTCATTTGAGTGTGTCTCATGTGGACCTCTTGGCAACACATCATATCCGTCCTCCCCTCCCAGCGCCACGTCCCCCCATCCTCCCATCTCCTCCCCCCAGTGAGCGACCTGGTGCACCCCGGTGTCAGACCTGCACCCTCCCGTACAAACAACAGGAGCGGTCGTTATACTATACGGCTCTCTCCGGCTGGTGTGCGTCCTCGGATGGGCCGCTGGAGGGCGGTGTTGGGACGGGGAAAGGGAGCGGGGCTGCCGCCGGGACCTCCAGCCGCCGGAGCCGGTGCAGGGTTCACCTGCTAGCCGGGAGAGCTCCCTGTCTGCCCGCTGGGCCATGGCGTGTTTGTACCGGCGGAGGGCATCGGAGCGAACAGGGTTTAGCAGCCACGTGTTAGTGATGAAGACGAGGAGGATAGCCAGTAGTCTGATCAACAACATTTTGGAGGGTTAGGGAGGTTTTGGAGCAGGGAGGTGTTGAAGATAAAGGAGAAAGGTTTTAGCTCTTAAAGTCTGCCTCTGGCTCACGAGTCAGCAGCAAGAGAGACTGGTTATTAGTTTTATTGGCACACCTTTCCCCAGCAATAAAAAAGTTCTCTGGTTTTTTTGGTAGTCTGTTTTTGGAATAAAAAAATAACCTATTATGGTAACGAAATTTGAAAAAATTCAAATAAAAAGCTGTCAGTGCATTCCACGGGGGGAAACTGGTAGAGAGGATGTCACATTCAAAAGTTCCTTACATAGACGTATTGCATTTTGAGGTTGTCGGTATGTTTCAAACTACAGGCTAACACGATATATTTAAAAAAGAAAAAACGTCCTCCTCTTAAGAATCACAAATCGGATTTTATTCTGATGAATTGTATTCCGAAATGATCCTCCTTCCTTGGCGCACCTCAGTGCGTCTCCAAGCCCCATGCACTTTGCGCGGACCTTTCCCTGAGGCAGCACTTCGCCTCTTCCCCATTCATATTTACACGCTTAACAGCCTCAGTTCTGCAGGATGTGTTGTTTAGCTTCAGTCACCTTGTCTGCTGTGGCTTTTACGGGCATATAACTTTCACCTCTTTTTTCCCCCTGTCCGCGTTTCATTAAGCTCATAAAAATCAAGTGACGCTTTTTAATTTCTCATAGTACCAAGGTCACATGGTGCAGTTATATGTTAAAACGCGACAAAAACATTCACTGCGGATTTCGTTTTATTACTGAGGAAAGTGTGGCTGACTAAAAGACTAAAGATGCAATTTCCTTTTTTTTAAAAAGAAAAAGAAATGACTTAATTTGCAGTAATAAATCAGAAGGAGGGTCTTTTGGTGAAATCAGATAACCTCACTCTATTTGGAGTTTTCGCAAAACCTCCTATTTCTTTTTACCTGACCATTGCGGCATCGTTATTGCGTCCTTTTTCCAAAGTATGCAAGGTGAATCAGAGTGGGGGGAAAAAAAAACCCACACACAACGAAGTCACTCCAAAAGCAGAAAGAAGTGAAGTGCAAAGTGGCAGCCCTAAATACCCTAGTTAGTTATTGAGCAGCAGCTTTCCTGTAAGGTCTGAGAGGAGGAAAAATCAGAGTCCATTAAACCCCCATCAGCGTCGGCGCGTCAACTCCTCTCGGTTTGTTTTGCGCCTTTGCGCTTCAAAGTAACTTGCTGCTCCTCTGCACCGGTCCATGCAGTAGTAGTAATAATATCCTCCTTATTCTCTCTCTCTCTCTCTCTCTCTCTCCCTCTCTCTCTCTCTCTCTCTCTCTCTCTCTCTCTCTCTCATTCTCCCGAGTCCAAAGGTTTTTATCATGGAGCCCCTGCCCGCCCTGACATCATGGGGGTGTGGGGTGTGTGTGGGGGGGGGTCCATATACCCCTGCATTACACTTGTGTTTTACTGGGGGAAATCCTCACCTCTCCTGCCCTCTTGCCGCACTTCCTGGGGGTGGGGATGGAGATGGGGGTGAGGGGTGGGGGGGGTGGTGTTAAGTCTCATCTTCCTCCTCCTCTACTCCCCTCTACATTGCCACCATCCATCCATCCATCCATGCATGCATCCATCCATCCATCCATCCATCCCCTCCTCCAGCTCCTCCTCCTCCTCCTCCTCCTCCTCCTCTACTTATGGGGTGGCTCTACTCTGGCAGTGGATGAATGGTGGTGGCTAGGGTAGGGGGGTGTGTGTATGGGTAGGGGGGTGCTACTGCTGCAGACACTCCCCTACCCAGTGTTACAGTAAGGTAAGTGTGTTTGATCTCCCCCCCCCCTCAGCCCCCTTCTTCTCCCATCCTCCCGCCTCTCTCTCTTTCTCACACACTCCCCAAAATGAAGGTGAGGTTTGAGTAATCTCCTCCTGCCCCCCACCCCCCTTACTTTCTCTCACTCTCTCTCTCTCTCTCTCTCTCTCTCTTGATCTTTCTATCTCGCTCACTCTGTCTCTCTCCAGTGGTGCAACGCGGATAGGCAGAACATCTGTCTCACACATGAAAAGCTTTTTATCGTCCAAATATGCTACCTGCTTTTGTGCCTAACTCTTTTACACATGTAGGCTGACCCAGTACAGAGGAGACAGGGAAGGGGAGGGTTGGGCTAGGGGGGGAGGGATGAATAAAACCGGGGAGGGGGGGGGATATCTGTGTGTGTGTGTGTGTGTGTGTGTGTGTGTGTGTGTGTGTGTGTGTGTGTGTGTGTGTGTGTGTGTCCCTTACAAAAAAAGAAATACAGGAATATCATAGTAGCACCACAGAACATGAAAATACCATAATGTACAATAAAGTCACTATTGAGATTTCTGCTGATTTCCCCACATATTTTTTGGGGGAAAATATTAGATGGGGGAAAAAAAGTTTATCCTTCTGCAGCTCACAAACACTGGCAGCCTATAGATGCACTCATGGTCACCAATTATGATTATGATTATGAAGCGCAGTAACTGTTTATTAATATTTTTGTTTGGGCCAACAGCTGAAGGCAGACAGCTGTTATATCTCCAGTCATATTCCATATGGAGTTTTGCAGAAATGCCAATCAGTCCAATACAATCAAGGACGTTTCATCTCTCAAAACCAAAAAATGTGGGATTTTTTTTTCTTCGTATGTGAGCGAAAGCGTCTTGGCTCGTGCCGGGATGCTTGCAAATGGGAAATCAGCTTTTTTTGGCAACGCGTCCGTGCCCTCCTAACTCAAAAGACAGGTGTAGTTATGATGATGCTTGCACGGACCACAGGCACGGGCGGTGTTTGCGTCCAAACACGTCGGAGCGTCACCGCGGCCGTTTGCTCCCAGCTGCTGTTGTTGGTACGGCTGAGCTTTATGTTTATGATGTGCAGACAAATTGTCGGTTTCCAGTCGATCATTCCCTCATTGATTTACTCACTCATTCGCCTCCCTCCCCTTTCAAAGATAAAGCAAAAAAAAACACTGGCGACTACGGGCAGCTGTTGCTGTTCCACACCTTCTGAAATGTTGCCCCTTCTCCTCGGGCCGGCCCCCACTGTTTTTGTCCGACTCAATTTGCAAACGGGGCCCCGGGCTTGAGGCCGGAGATGGAGATGGAGGAGGAGGCCACTGGCAGTTATGGCAGGGGCCCCCGAAGGGGCATAAAAAAAGGTTCCTAAAGAGTGGGAGGCAGGAATTCCACAATCCCAGCCTGTCTGACTGAGGGATCTGCCTGCTAAACATTCAGGTTTTTCTACTGGCGAAGCGCCTTTGAAATCCAGCTGCAACGTTGTTGGAAAAAAACAAAAAAAACACAAGAGAAAATGGGAGGGGTGAGTTTTTAGAGAAAGAGAGCGAGGGAGGGAAAGAGAGGATGAGAGAGAACAGACAGAAGAGAAAGAGTGAGTGAGAGGAAGAGAGCGAAAGAGGGACTGTGTGTGTGTGTGTGTGTGTGTGTGTGTGTGAGTCTGAATGGGCGTGCCCCGCCGGGGCCTCACCCCCCACTGGAAGGGACCTCCACAGATTATCCTTCATCTGAGCCTGTCGGTCTCGACCCCACCGACCCCACGGCTCTCTCTCTCTCTCACACACACACACACACACACACACACACACACTTTGCCTCACTCACTCACTCGTTTTATTCTCCCCCTCCCTCCCTCCCCTCACATGCTCATTATTTTCTCTCTGTCACTCACTCTTTCTCTCTTACCTCTCTGTCACTCTCTAACCTCAACCCTACCGACACAGCTGACCCCCCCCACCCACACCCACACCCACACCCACACACACACACACACACACACACACACACACACACACACACACACACACACACACACACACACACTCCTCATGCAAAAAAAAAAGGGGGTCCCAATGGGAGAAAATCCAAGCTGATGTGCTGGACAAATGAGGAGTGGAAGAAAGGGAAAAGGGGAGAAAGAAGGCAAAGCTTTTCAACAGCAATGGTATAAAATAGGATGGGGGGGGTGGGGGGGGGGGGGGTTGAGGTTGAGGGGGACAAATGTGACATGGTACATATATACTGTAGGTGGTTTGGTCAAAGGATCTTATTCATCGAACTCTGAGTCAGTTGTTGCATGTGTGGACAAAAACATTTTTTGGTCAAATTCTCCAAACAGATCAAAATATGATGCGAGGGGGGGGGGGGGGGGGGGTCTCAGCGGGGGAGCGAGGTAGGGAGCATGTGCTGGAGAAGTGGTGGGTTGTCATGTGTCATCCACTTTTTCTCTTTTTTCCCCCAATCTTTCCTGTCACTCTCCACTGACTGACGGGGAAATGTTTGCAATTGCTTTTCCTTATTTGTGCAAAAACATTGTTATTAATGTAAAAAAAATTAAAAACAACAACATACATTTTTCAAGTCTCAGCCCATATGATTCATATTTTGACGTTTTGACCCAATATTGTACTGAGTTGAAATACATGAAACACTTGATTTGAACATTTGAAGCACACAGTAGTGAGTAGTGGGGCTTTACAGGAGGTGTGTGCACTGTTGTATCTGAGAGAGAGAGAGAGAGAGAGAGAGAGAGAGAGAGAGAGAGAGAGAGAGAGAGAGAGAGAGAGAGAGAGAGAGAGAGAGAGAGAGAGAGAGAGAGAGAGAGAGAGAGAGAGAGAGAGAGAGAGAGTCAGTCTCTTTCCCTCTCTCTCTCTCTGCTCTCTGCTAATGCAAATTGAAACACGTAAGAAAAAGAAAATCCAGATTCTGGACCCACTTCTCCTTCATACCCAAGTGAATCAATTCCTTTTTAACTTTTTTTTTTCTTCTCAATCCTCAAACAAACAAAGACATTTTTTCTCTCACTGTTTCGAATAAGTACAAATGCATAACGCTCAGCTGAACAGAAGATATACAGAGGAAAAAACATGTTTGCACGGTGGTCCTTTTCAAGGGCAAATTCATTTACTCTTCGATGTATCCAGTAATTTTCCTCTTGCTGGAGAAATTTATTTCACATCCTAACTGAGCGCCGTAATGATACGTATAAACTTCTTCCGCAAACACAAACATGGGAAAATCCATGTTGTGCGTGCCTCGCGCGGACGACCCTTATTTGTCCAAGTGGAGGTAAAAAATGGAAAAGCAAGTAGCAGGCTGGATAAAGTGTGAGCGTGAATAAGTTAATGCTCCTTAGGTTTTATTTGCTGAGCTGCAGGTGGATGGTTGGATGACAGGACATTGTTGTTCTTGGCTCGGCGTGGCCCTGCTGCTCACTGCGGATGTCACCGGCCCGCCTGCCCTGGACGTAAAATGTCATCTGAAAAAAATGACAAACATTCTCCGTTTCTGTTTGACATAACAGATTTTCACTAATGAAACATCGCTAGAATATTCCAAGAGTATTTCAAAAGGGATTTGTCTGGTGCTCAACAGGGAGTTTCTACTGACTTTATAATACTGTAGAGCATTTACACCGATCAGCCACAACATTAAAACCACTGACAGGTGAAGTGAACATGGATTATCTCGTTACAGTGGCACCTGTCAGGTGTTGGGAAGCAAGTGAACAGTCAGTTCTTGAAGGTGATGTGTTGGAAGCAGGAAAAATGGGCCAGCGTAAAGATCTGAGACACTTTGACAAGGGCCAGATTGTGACGGCTGGACGACCGGGTCAGAGCGTCTCCAGATCGGCAGGTTTTGCGGCGTGCACGTTTTCTTTTACATCATGTGGACGGCCGGGTGCGTGTGCGTCGTTCACCTGGGGAAGAGCTGGCGCCAGGATGCATTATGGGAAGAAGGCAAGCCGGCGGACAGTGTGATGCTCTGGGCAATGTTCTGCTGGGAAACCTTGGGTCCTGGCATTCATGTGGATGTTACTTTGACACGTAGCACCTACCTAAACATTGTTGCAGACCAAGCACACCCCTTCATGGCAACAGTATTCCCTGATGGCGGTGGCCTCTTTCAGCAGGATAATACGCCACACTGCAGACATTGTTCAGGAATGGTTTGAGGAACACGACGAAGAGTTCAAGGTGTTGACTCGGCCTCCAAATCCCCCAGATCTCGATCCGATGGAGCATCTGTGGGATGAGCTGGGAAAACAAGTCTGATCCACGGAGGCCCCACCTCGCAACTTACAGGACTTAAAGGATCTGCTGCTAACGTCTTGGTGCCAGAGACCACAGGACACCTTCAGAGGTCTGGTGGAGTCCAGGCCTCCACGGGTCAGAGGGGGACCTACACAATATTAGGCAGGTGGTTTTAATGTTATGGCTGATCGGTGTATTTCTCTCTCCTATGGCATCAGCACAATATTCCTATAATATTCTTATAGGGACGTTTTCTGTGATAAATGTACTTTTTCCTTCTAAAATGTCAATTTTAATGAGACTTGCTCTTAATAGTGAGGTCTTTTCTGTTGATCCTTAAGGTTATACTGATATATCAGTTTTATATGATGAATATGATGTGTGGACAGAGACGAACATCACCAAACAAGGCAAAACATGAGTCTGTGTCTAACAAAGGAACTGCAGGATGTTATATAGGGTCAATGTATACATTCCAATGACGACTTCATCTCTGTCTGGCTGGATGTCTCTTCACAGCCCTGTGACCTTTCCAGTCCTAATACCAAATGTTTCTTCCTTCAGTATCCCAGAGACCCTGTGGACCCTGAGGGTCCTTTATAAGAGTTAACCTACAGTGTACAAACCATTTATAAATGCTCAAAAGATATATATAATGAATATATATGGTGCAAAGTTAATATGAAGTTAATATACAATGATACAAGCATACACAGCACATTAATCATATGTAATTATCATGTCTCAGTCTATAAATTCACCTATCAGAAACCCTACTGTAAGCCTATATCCTTTTCAGTAAAATAATATCCTATTGACAGTAATCAAGGGACATGCATTTTGGTCAGCTAAATTCACACAATAGCCACAGTAACAGATTTGATGGTGATACTGTATAGTGTGGTCGTTTCACAGTTACGCAGTTAAACTCCTAGTCGCTAGGGGTCGCGAGTTTACACACGGGAGGCATCATTGGAACACCTGGGTAACCGAGGAAACTCAAGACAGATTCCTCTCTGTAGCTAACTAGCTAAGCGTAGCTAGCCGGCTAATCCCCTGGACAACGCAGTTGGGATAATTCTTATTTCGCATCATTCTTGTCATTTTTCTAGTTATATCACCGTGATTTTCTAATACACCGTCAGTGGGAGAAGCGGGGCAGGCACCAAATAGCTAAATAAGCTGGATGTTTTGGACACTGTTGCTTTCTCTCAGGATGCTAGCACATAAGCTAGCCAGCTAGCTAGCCAGCCTGCTAAAGTAGTCAAATCGCAGCACAGCCCGGATGCTTTGAACAGCGGTGCAGCCGATTTCGGGGAGTTTGTAATCGGTCTTGAATTATGTCAAACAACCGGCCACAGCAAAACGCCGGCGGGGCGAGCTCAGTGCCCAGCACAAGTAGCAGTAGCACAGGAAGCACTGCGAACACAAACGGTGGCAGTGGGAGCACCGCCACCAGTAACGGGAACAATTCTGGAAATGTTGTGCCCTCTCGGACGTTGGCAGCAGCCGGCGAAGGGGGCTTGTCGGTGCCAACCTTGGCCGCCGTGCAGTCATCCAGGGGCGGGTTTGCTTCGCTGAGCAGACCCTCGGCGTCCTCCTCAGGCACCAGTAGAAAGAGATCCCTCCATCAAGCACCCCTCTACAATGGCCTCTTGAATTCCTACGAGGATAAAAGCAACGATTTTGTCTGGTTAGTTTTCTCTTGCAGGATGCTTTTCACAAAATATTATTCGTCGCAGTGGTTTGTGGCTACAGGCTAATGTCAGTCAACTGTCTTAGTTGCAAACAGATAGAAACCTGAATATTGACCTGCACTTATCGTGACTTGTGCCCCCCCCCCTCTTTTCCAGTCCCATTTGCTTCGAAATGATAGAAGAGGCGTACATGACAAAGTGTGGGCACAGTTTCTGGTAAGTGTTACACGCCCGTCTCTATTTTGTTGGTGATTTCCTGGCTTTAAAGGTTGCTAAGTTGTGGTTATATGGTAGTGGCAATGTGGTGGGCGTTGCACAGGGAAACATTTGAAGGCTGGTAAAGGAGCACATAATGCTTGAATGCAAAGACAACGCAATTGAGGAATTCATTCAAATGCCCTGTGCAAAAAAAGCTCTACAAAATAAAAGCAGTCCCGGTATAGTTATAGTCTCCTCATTTTTAGGTTCTTCAGAAATAAAATGCTTTATATGAGCCGCCAAAGACTTTTATTTTCTCAGGAAAGATAGAAATGTATATATTGTATACATTTCTCACTATAATCACCAGTTTCACATTCAGGGATGGTGGGTGCACAGCTCTCTCACCTCCTCCACTATGCTGACTTCTTCAGTAGTTTGCCCACCTCAGCAAGACTACATATACCACTCCATACTACACAGCAACAACCCTCAGCTGGTATAGGAAGGATCAGTGTGCTTTATAATGAAGCACTTTGCCCCTGCAGAATGTTTGATTATCCACAATTCCAAATATGTCCAAATATGAAATGTGTAAAGAGAAATATGAGAGCCGTGCAGTCAAGCCCTGTCTCTCTGCTTGGCATTCTTTACACCGGCATTTCAGCACCCACCTGGCAACTTAATTACCGGTAACTCATACCATCGCAGGGCTCTCATTTACTCATTTCCTGCTACTGCTGCAGATGAACTGTAGCCCGCTGCATTTTCATCCCAACATCCAGTGGCATTTTCTTAGGAACCCCCCAAAAAAAGCATCACCTAATTCTGGGGTTAAATGGGTGTCTCCGTTTTGTTCCGTTCCCTGCAGCTTCAAGTGCATCCGTCAGAGTCTAGAGGACAGCAACAGATGTCCCAAGTGTAACTATACCGTCGACAACGTGGATCAGATGCTCTACCCAAACTTTCTCGGTAGGTCCAGGGTCTCGGTAGGTCCCCTGGGTCCGTGTGGGACGATGACACGGACCCAGGGGTCTAGAACGCAGCGGTCGATCCATCAAGTTCCAATTTGTTGGCGTCACTCTTTCTTTCTGTCCCGGTTTCTTTTGTGATCAAAAAGTTCTGAAATTGAATTGTCGCCACAGCACTGGTCCCATGAACTTTTAATATCTGCGATGTTGGTACATAGTTGTCTAGTCTCATAGTGCACATCCACTGGACTAACAGGCTCAGAGATAGATGCAAAACTCATCCATGCTGATTTATGCCAGATAAAGGGTACTGAGGGTCAAGGGGTAAAATAGTTTGTTACCTACTTTCTTGTCTATTAAATGAGCATGTAGCTTACTTTTAAATATAATCCATGTTGGATTCTCTGGGCGCGGTGACCTGCTTTACTTTATTTTTATTAAGAGCAGCTCAAGGGGAATAGAGCACCGAACCCTGCCAGTGTTGCCGCCCTGCTGGACCCATTTAGCGCCACAGGGAAGAGAACCTTTAACCCTCTAACCTTTAACCCGGGCGGTGGTACAAATTTTTATGGTGCCATTATCTTCGCCACAGATGTCCTAGTACATGTTCTTATCGTGGTACTTTAATCAGCTAAAACTACATGAAGTAAAGTCGCTTCATGTCATGATTGTCTTTGCAAACATATTTTCTCAAATCTAGAATATTTGTACATAGAAACCTACAGTGTACTGGCTGCCCTCTGCCATGGTATGTCGCTGCCACCTGTGAGCTTGCCTATCTGGCCTCGCTGCGTGTTAGCATGTGACTAATGCTCTTCAGTTGGGACCATCCAAAATACAACGGCCTATCGAGACAACAGCACTGTGCTGAGCAGCGTTCGTGTCAAGTCATCACGTGGGTAACCCCTGGCAGTAATGGAAAATGAAACTAATATACTGGCTCACCCCAAGCACTGTGTCCTGCCCATCAAGCCACAGATGGCAGTGTTACTCTCACGGTTTACTTAGCGGGCTCTTCTGATCTGTCGCCACCCTGTGTTCCAGTGAATGAGCTGATCCTCAAACAGAAGCAGAGGTCGGAGGAGAAGAGACTAAAACTGGACCATCCTGTAAGTACAACACACAGACACACACATTTTCACACTTATTTTCAACCGGTCTCTCAAATTCTCACTCTGATTCTCACTTTCACCATATTGGGAAAAGTCTTTTTTAAGATACTGATCAGTGTCCCCCCCCCCCAGAACGGGTCCAGGTGGCAAGTGTTTCAGGACGTGTTGAGTCCGGACCAGGAGAGCTTGGATCTGGCCAACGTCAACCTGATGCTGGAGCTCCTGGTGCAGAAGAAGAAGCAGCTGGAGGCAGTAAGTAATGATCTCAAGTGTAAGGCTGCGATCGCACCTACAGTTCATCTTCTCTGGTGCAAATGGTCGTGGAAAAGTTTCCGGTTCCCGTAGGTTCACCCTGCCCAGCGACCATCGAGCCAGGGCTTCGATGGGGTTTTGATAACCTGTCATCCTGCCAGGTTGCAGATATTGGCAGCAGGGGGAGTTCAAGTCCTTGTAACTTTAGCTAAGCATGGACTTGTCTGCAGTCCTTGCCTGTCGTCTCTGTGCGGTTATTTGGTGCCACCTGAGGTTGCATCCATCCTCACCTTGGGAAATATTTGAGGGTACTGCAGTCAGATCATACCTGATCACCAGGGAGATGGCACAAGCTTGCCCAACTGCAAACTTAAGATTGATTTCAGTTTCCCCTGGTCCCTGCACAGCAGCACTTCAGTTTGTGTGGAAGTACAGTTGAGGGATAAACGTGTGTGTGTGTGTGTGTGTGTGTGTGTGTGTGTGTGTGTGTGTGTGTGTGTGTGTGTGTGTGTGTGTGTGTGTGTGTGTGTGTGTGTGTGTGTGTGTGTGTGTGTGTGTGTGTGTGTGTGTGTGTGTGTGTGTGTGCGTATGTCTGAGTATGACTTGTACGAAGTGTACAATTGATATGAGTACAATTGACAACAGGTTTCTGCAGCTTCAATAGTAGTTGTGATTGTGGACCGTGACTGTCTCTCCACTAGGAATCCCAGGAGGCCCAGAGACAAATCCTCTTGGAATTCCTTAAAGAAGCCAGGAGGAACAAGAGAGAGGTACGTTGTTGTCTTGCTAGGAGTGCTTTCACATCTACAGTATTGCAGACATTGAAAGTCAAGGGAATTTGATAAGTTGTCTGGGGAAGTCAGGGAATATCGGGGGAATTTTACAAACAGATCACTTTACAGGATGTATTTTACAATTTAGTTTCACACCTTTTGAAACCAGGCTGTTTGGCCCTTTATAGAGAAAGGGATATAACGGTAAATGACAACAAACCAGGAAGGACTAAAATGTTCAGGACTTAGTTTTGGAAAGTGGTGGAAAATGTCATCCCCTTCCACAGCGGGAACCCTGGTACAAACCTTCTGCGTACCGTGTTCCTGTTTGTGCCAGAATACATATGTGATCTTTGTTCTTCCACCATCAGCAACTGGAGCAGCTGCAGAAGGAGCTCAACTTTCTTGAAGAGGACATCAAGCGCGTTGAGGTAAATGACGCAGAGCCTATCGACATCCCCTTGCAGTCCATGTCGCCCGTCTCCATTTTCAGACAGTGTCCCCCGAATCAACGTCGAATGCATATCAGAGTCATTTTTTTAAAACACCAAATAAATAAATAAATAGTTTCTTTGTGTTTTTTTTTGTTTCTAGGAAATGAGTGGGCTGTACTCACCGCTGATGGAGGCAGAGTGTACAGTGCCGAATGTCGAGGCTCCCTCACCTGCACCCAGGTACAAGCTGATCTCTGTGGTACCTCTACATGCAACGCTTCCATCACACGCCAACCAAAGTCACTCCTTCTCATATGGTCCATTGCAGCACAACTGCCATGAAAAAAAACCCCATGCAGTGATAAATCACTCTTCGTTTGTTTTGGTTTGTTTAGCAGTAGTAGTATTATGGACCCACCAGAGTACAGCCAGCCTCCAGGGTTTGGTGGAACGGCCCAGGTAAGCCAGGTAACCACTCTTGGCTTTTTTTAAATATATATCTTTTATCTACCCGTACATGACCAGACCTTCAGCTCCACTTGTATCTTTTAACCGTAAATGTCTTCTTCAGGGTAAAAGACAGACATGGTACAACAGCACCCTGGCGTCGAGGAGGAAGAGGCTGACGGCTCACTTTGAGGACCTGGAGCAGTGCTACTTCTCCAACAAAATGTCCCACATCACAGGTGCTAAACGAATGACGGCCACATGTTTATTTAGTTATTTTTGACAGTGCAAGATCACAGTTGGGAAAAACATCTGATTATCAGTCAATATACATGATCAATGGTTGTTTTGTGTGTGTGGTGTGCTGCCCTCAGAGGAAACCAGGAACCTGAACCAGCTGGACGACTTCATGGAGTGCCTGTCCAAGTTCACCCGCTACAACTCTGTGCGGCCGCTGGCCACCCTCTCCTACGCCAGCGACCTCTACAACGGCTCCAGTATCGTCTCCAGGTATGCAGTCGGCCATCGATACGCTGCATCTGGTTTTAAAAGGCCCCGGCAGATTGTGTCCGGTCGCGCGGTGCAGAGCTTTCACCTGGATGATTTCATGGAAAGAGGAGAGGATCGTCATCGTCATTTTGTCCTATAAATTCTAATGACATCATTTGTGCTAACTGTCTACCAGTACACAGGATCTGTGTCACGATCCCTCATGCCATCTACTTAAACCCCCCCCCTACTAATGAGATGACCCTGCCTTCCCACCTCTGTGTTTCAGTATTGAGTTCGACCGGGACTGCGACTACTTCGCCATCGCCGGCGTGACCAAGAAGATCAAGGTGTTTGAGTACGGCACTGTGATACAGGACGCGGTGGACATCCACTACCCCGTCAACGAAATGACCTGCAACTCCAAGATCAGGTACGGGACGTGATCCTCCTGCCCAGCGGGAGCAGGTGCATCCAAAACGGCTCTGTGGGAAGGTGTTCGTGTCTGGGCACTGTGGCGTGCTTAAAGTTGTCACATCGGCCTGATCCCAAAAAAAAGAGGCGAATACCTTACAAAGCCTGATGTCAGTTTGATTTCAGTTAGGAAAAAGCAGCCTAGAATCAAGGTCTGGCTCAATTAAAATCATTTGTAAATCATTTGTAAATCAGTTGTAAATCATTTGTAAATCATTTTGACATATTGGAGAATATCTACAAGGGACTTGATAAAATGAATTGACCTCGACCATGTTTATCCTAGCTGTATCAGCTGGAGCAGTTACCACAAGAACCTGTTAGCCAGCAGCGACTACGAGGGTACGGTCATCCTGTGGGATGGATTCACTGGCCAGAGGTCTAAAGTCTACCAGGTATGATGCCCCGGGTCCTAGAGCACGGGCTTTTACACTGTTAGGAGTCCCAATTCAGCACGGGAGGAACGTGTCTTCGACCAAATAGATTGCCTCTCTTTCAAGATTCAAGATTCAAGGAGTTTATTCGTCACATACATACACTGGGTGTGCAGTGAAATGAAAAAGTGGCAATGCTCAACGGGAATGTGCAACGGGCAACAAGTTCACACTATTTACAATAAAAAAACCAACACAATATTTACAGTATTGCAGTAAGAGCTCTATATAAAAAAAAACAACACAATATTTACAGTAAGAGCACTTAAAAATATAGAAATATAACCTTAACCTTTGTTAAGGTATATACTTGTTTTCTCTCCAGGAGCATGAAAAACGGTGTTGGAGCGTCGACTTCAATTTGATGGATCCCAAGCTCTTAGCCTCTGGTTCTGATGACGCTAAAGGTAACCGACGACTCTTGGGGCATGAAATGTTTGCAGTTCCCTGTCACTGATTCAATGATGTTTCATTCATGCAAAAAAAAAAAAAAATCATGTTTTGGAAATAACTGACAATATCTTGAAATATGTCAGAGAATTTCCCCTTAAGACAATTGAGATTTTAAAACTAAATCCTAAGATTGAATGACTTGAATGAAGATGTGAGCTCAAGTTGTGCAACATAAATATTTCAGAGAATTTCAGTGTGAGACATGAGTTTGGTAATCTGGGTTTACATCTATACTGGGATGAGATTTTTCCCGGAAACATGCGTACCCTGTTCTTTTTTTTAAACACGCTTATGCTTTGTCTCTTTTTCAGTGAAGTTATGGTCGACTAACCTTGACAACTCAGTGGCCAGCATCGAGGCCAAGGCCAACGTCTGCTGTGTTAAATTCAGTCCCACCTCCAGGTATCACCTGGCCTTCGGCTGTGCAGGTAAGATGAAGATCAGATTTAGGTTTAAATTACATTTTTTTTTCTGGATAAAAAGGTCACTTGTGCTAACGTGTCCAGATTGTTTTTTTTGTTTTTTTTTACATACAACTTTCAATTGAATGTTGATTCTTGTCACATTTGCGTATCTAGACTGAATACATACCAGTACTGTATTTTCTTCTTCTGCCCTTAGACCACTGCGTCCACTATTACGACCTGCGCAACACTAAGCAGCCAATCATGGTGTTCAAAGGCCACAGGAAGGCTGTCTCCTACGCCAAGTTTGTCAACGGAGAGGAAATCGTGTCCGCGTAAGTGAAATCATCCTCGTTTTAGAAACGGGGATTTCAGGAAGTCATTTGGCGTGGACAGAAAGTCTTCAAGGAATCCAGAGTATCGTGGATTACGTCAGGAATGAGATTTCTTTTGGTTTGTTTTTTTCAACGGAGATTCCTGTTCTTACCTCGACCACTGTCTGCTCATTTTATTGTCCTTACTGCATCACTTCTAAGCTTTTTACTCATCTGAATAGAAGAAGATACAGTTGGAATATTTCACTTTTGTAGGACATAAGCTGTCCTGGGAATCTGCAGGCGTGTAATCACTCCTTGATTCAGTATGACCCTGGGCACAGAATGAAATACTGTCTGGGTTTTGTCATATTTAGCTGTCGATCATTCATTCATTCATTCCTTTAGAAGTACCTGTGCTAACAGGTGAGGATGCTCTACCAGAGTGAAAGGTCATTTTAAAGGAGCGCTCCACCCAAACGACTTACTCCCCTCATAATACGTTTCTACCATTTGTGTGGCAGCTCGACGGACAGCCAGCTGAAGCTGTGGAACGTCAACAAACCCCACTGTCTGCGCTCCTTCAAGGGCCACATCAACGAGAAGAACTTCGTAGGCCTGGCTTCCAATGGAGACTACGTGGCGTGTGGTAAGAGTCGGCTCAGAAAACCAATATCTTGTGCTGTGTTGTGAACGGACACACAAAAATCATCTCCCTGTGTGTGTGTGTGTGTGTGTGTGTGTGTGTGTGTGTGTGTGTAGGCAGTGAGAACAATTCCCTGTACCTTTACTACAAAGGCCTTTCCAAAACCCTCTTAACGTTCAAGTTTGACACGGTGAAGAGCGTCCTGGACAAGGACAAGAAGGAGGACGACACCAACGAGTTTGTCAGCGCCGTCTGCTGGAGGGCCCTGCCCGACGGGGTGAGACTACCCCGCGCTAAATATCATCATTATTATTATGTTGCGGTTAAATGGAACGATATATGACAATACCAGAAGGAATAATTCATGATTTCACATCACATTGCTGGAATTTTTTTTGTCGACCAATTTGTTTTATTATCTCCTAGGAAATGAAATCTTCATGGAGTAACATGCACTTTATTAAATGACCCTGTTTGTCTTTTATTCATGCCACCACGTCTCTCAGGAGTCAAATGTGCTGATTGCGGCAAACAGTCAAGGAACAATCAAGGTTTGTGTTTTGAATCTTTACTGTTCATACAAACTATGCAGTAGCACTTTGAACTCTGCAACCAGGTCCACGAGTCCCTAAGAAATTGCAACCTTTTGTTGTTGCTGGTTTTGAGCACTTGGGTATGGAAGCCGTTTCTGCCACATTAAAAAAATAATAATAATTGCTTAATTGCGACTTTACTTCTCGCAATTCTGACTTTTTTTTCTCGTAAAAAGGGTTTCGTCCATACTACCATTGTAACAGGGGTAAGGGGATCCATGGGTCCTTAAAATAAAAATCTCATTTAAAGCCTTAAAATGAATAGTTATTATGAGTCTTATTTTTTTTCAGCAGGCTGGTTTCTTTGTGCAATTTTGCCGATTCAAATGTTTCTCCTTTCTCTCGTCACAGGTACTTGAGCTCGTCTGAAGGCCCGTCGCATCGTCAACGCGCGTGAAGGACGTCGTCCGGCCTCTTGTTGGTTTAGTAGAGAATCGGTCCGACGCTGAGGAGAGCCCAGGCTGCCCGGTGGATTTAATAGAGTCACGTTTTTTTTTAAAGGAAACCCGACCAACACCGGGAGAAATAAACGGAAGTCACCTGATTTTTAACGAGCTACATATTTACTTACTTTTGGGACAGCAAACAGACTTGGACCAGTACGTCGGTACACTAGGAGCTGTGCTGTCGTTTTCGCAGCAAAAACAACAACAAGGACCTGGTTTCGGCACAAAATGGAAGAAGAGTGTTTTGAAAGCATTTTTGTTTCTTTTGAATAAAGTTATATCGACTACAATAGAACATCTCGTTATGATATTTAGGTCAAATCAAAACCTTTTTTAATCAAGCTTTGGCTCTCATGGGTACATCTAGCCAAAAGCTACTAGTATGTTGCATTTATTTTTTAAAAGGCCAAAGCACAAGACAAAATGAAATGCAAAAATAACCTGTCTTTACGTAAAGCTTCTTAAGCCCCGCCTCTGTGTCTGTCAACCTGTTTTTTCCCCCTTGTTTGTTTACCCCTCATCTTTTGTCTTTGTTGGGGTTTTTTTTTTGCAGATTGCCAGAGACCAGTTTTAATTAATAGGACTTGAATTTCGTTCTGTCAAGCAAATCGTCAGTTTATTTCGCGGCTTAGTGTCTAGAATGTGAGGTACCGTAAAGGAGCATTTGGAAACCAGTGCACAAGAAAGACCAACGGATTATTGGACTGTTGAGACATTTCACTCTGCGCGCCGATATTTCTGTGCTTTTTTTTTTTTTTTTTGGAACAAAATGAGATACAACATGTCTGTCTTTGATCACAGAAATTCTCGTGTAACCCCCCCAAGGCTCGACCTACACTACCAGATCAACTGAGACATTTTCGCTTGTGTGATCTGAGGTTTTCGTTGCTGTTCGAACGGCGAAGAACCACACACACTTATTTCCGTTCAGATGGCAGCGAAATGACACGTCACATAGGTGAAAATCTGATTTGAGCTGCAGTGTAACTTCAGTCAAACTGCTGTCATTTTCTATGAAGTGGTGATGCATGTTGGCAACGACACTGACACAGCAACAGTCGAAATGGAGATGATTTGCTAGAGACCGCCAAGACCTACCTATTTTATGATAAATGACAAAGAGGTGTTTTGTATTTGTATACCTGAATAAATTATTTGGAAAGAAAATGTGTCAGTTTTGGGGATTTTTTTTTAATTTGACTATTGTGGTGGTGGTGTATTTATTACTGTCATATTCCGTGCAATCTTGGTTGAAATGGCAATAAACTATTAAATCTTGTATCTCAAAGCAGGTCACACAGGTCCTTATTGGTCGAAACAGCAGTTAGCCACTAGGTGTCGCCCTTATATCACAAATATATGACCAGGATGATAGGGAGCGTCACTTCTGAAATCCACTAGTACAGTTACCAGTAAATTACTACATATGAACAGATTTGTACAACCCCCAATGCTAGAACAGGTTGTCCATAGGTCTTTAAAATGTCTTATATTGAGTAATACAAATTCAAGGCATTGAAAGGCCTTCAAATGGTGTTTTTCAGAGTTCTACTTCTCTAGCGAGATCTACATCAACAATACAAAATCACATGCCTGCAAAAATGGCACTGATTAGGATGTTAAGGTAGAAAATGCAAGGAAAGTTAACTTTGTTTTGGATGTAATGTCCACAACTGCTATATTTTCACTCCAGAGACTACAATCTGGACCAAAGCCCAAATCAAACAACACAATTTGGGCTCTTTGCAGGGGGGAAAAGTGGAAGGAATGTTAACTTTCTGTCGTATGAAAAGTTAAAATACACCTAAATAAATCAAGAAGTCTTTGTAACATTTGATTTATTTTATACCTAAAGACATTTGGTAGATGCAGTATTTAACTATGCATCAAAAGTAATAAACTATTAAAAACACTACCTACATTTAAATGTAGTTAAATTACCATCAAACTACTGCAAAATGTAGTTTATATAGTCCTAGTTTGTACAGCAGTGAAAGTACTCCCAACACAGTTAAAGGTAGTCCGCTCGTTTTAGCCTTCCGGGTGGCGGCGGAATGTTTTAGCGACCGGACCAGGGACAACTAGCCAGTTTGCCGCCGCTGGAAACAAAATCGGATTCCGTAGCTAAAAGCAACTTCTCATGTTACCAAAACATTCTTGGCACCTTTTGATTTTGTACTAATTTGATCCGAAGGCTGAGAGTTTTGCGGTGAAGATGGGAGTGCCGAAATTTTACCGATGGATTTCAGAGCGATACCCTTGCCTCAGTGAAGTTGTCAAGGAACATCAGGTAGGATGACTACCATTAGCAAACGCAGCTCCGGTGTTCCTGATAGTGATAGCACCAGCATTAGCTTAGCTAGCAGGGTTAGCTTAGCTTAGCTCGGCTATCAACAAGCTAAATATAGCGGGCCGGTGGAGTTTTATTCCACGTAACTAGTGCCCAGCAGCAGGTCTCTTCAAGAGACTCGTGTGTCCAAACACTTTTGACTCCATTCTTTGCGCAACAGAACCGCGTAACGTCATTTAATAAATTTGAGTTATAATCACATTAACGTTACACACATTAAAGAACAGGTTAACGTGAATGTAATTGTTACATTCACACACACTGGGTTTGTTTTGGGCTTTGTTTGGGCAAGAACATTCTGCACAACAATCAACCTCCCACAGTCAGCTAACTAACTTTACGCTAGTAGAGGTGAATAGAAACCGGTGAGCTTCTTGACATCAGCTGCTTTAACAGTCATTGTGCTCTGAGTTTTTAAGTTTATGGCGGTGGTCAGTCTCAGATGACACGGGGGCATGTAATGATTGACCTCTGAGGAATGGACTTTAGTGACCTAGTTGCAGGTGGAGGTGGGGAGATTCCATGTCATGCCCTTTACCATGTCATTCCATGTCATGCCCTTTACCATGTCATTCCATGTCATGCCCTTTACCATGTCATTCCATGTCATGCCCTTGCCCTTTAAACCCTCATGACCGGGTTCCCACTGGTCATGGAAGTCAGGGAATAAGACAGACTTTACAGGAATACACCAGAATGCAACTTGTTTCACACATTCATTGTAGTAAAGGTGGTTTTCAGCTGCTTTTCTCCGTTTACCCCTTACAATCCTTTAGCACTTTCTGAGCTGAAAAAACACCAGCAACAAACCAGGAACGAATACAATGTTTAGGTCATAGAAGCAATCTGACTTACTTATGAAAAATCACAGAAAAGTCATGGAGTTTTACATCAGACATCAGTTTTTGTTTGTTGTTGAATGTTGAGGCTTTTGGACAAACTACTCCCAGTACTTTCTGATGCAGATGTACGCTCTATTAGCAATGGCCTCATCGCAGCTCTCTCTCTCTCTCTCTCTCTCTCTCTCTCTCTCTCTCTCTCTCTCTCTCTCTCTCTCTCTGTTCTTTTCCCCCCATCGCTGGCCTTCAGATCCCGGAATTTGACAACCTCTACCTGGACATGAACGGGATCATCCACCAGTGTTCCCATCCCAACGACGAGGACGTCCACTTTCGCATCTCCGAGGAGAAGATCTTCGCCGACATCTTTCACTACCTGGAGGTGCTCTTCCGGATCATCAAGCCGCGCAAGGTGTTCTTCATGGCCGTGGACGGCGTGGCGCCGAGGGCAAAGATGAACCAGCAAAGAGGAAGGAGATTCAGGTGAAGATGAGGGGAGGGGAGGGGAGGGGAGGTGTAGGGGCTCGTTCGTCCCTCGGGTTGTAAGATGAGGGGATGCCAAGATCCTCTAGAGCCAACATTGAGGAAGCAAGCTTAGATGAATGGGGGATTGACACCAATGGAGGATGGCTTATCTGGTTTATAGGGCTTAAAAATGCCCAGTCATGCAGATCTGTATTCTGGTGGGAATACAGTTGTTTTGTTTTTTTGTTTTTTTTCAATTGCAAAATTTATTTTCTATGGAATGGAACCTTACAGTACCATAAGTGCATTCATTTGTATTATGGCCCCAGTGGAATCCCTAACCCTGACAGTGTTACTGCCCTGCTCCACCCATTGAACCTGTCACCGCCTGTGACTGTTAGTTTGAACTGTGTGTGTGGGTGTGTGTGGTGTGTGTGGTGTGTGTGGTGTGTGTGTGTGTGTGTAGGTCAGCCAAAGAAGCAGAGGACAAGATAAAGAAAGCTTTGGAAAAAGGAGAGGTGCTTCCCACAGAGGCTCGCTTCGACTCCAACTGCATCACTCCTGGTAGGGTCCTGAAACGAACCCCACCCTGTAGCGGATTATATCACGGCACCGGTCCTTCTGATTCTCATGAAGAAGCTCACAGCAATTGTTCATGTCTGACACAAAAAAGGAAAATGGAATTGGGGAAAAAAAACCTTTTGCAGTCTACCCTCAACATGCAAACGGTCGCGTCTATTATTGGAGCGCTAATAATTGGACACTTCCTCGTCTCCTCTCCAGGTACCGACTTCATGGCGAGACTTCAGGAACAGCTCAAGTATTTCGTCCACAACAAACTCTCCACCGACAGGACATGGCAGGGCGTCAGAGTCTACCTGTCCGGTCATGAGGTGTGTGTGTGTGTGTGTGCGTGCGTGTGTGCGTGTGCATGCGCACAGCTGTAGATTTAAAGGCTACTGCAGCTTCTGCGGCAGCCATGTTGGCACCACAGCACCGCCCTGTGATTGTTGATAAGTGTGATTCCGTGCCAGGTGATATTTATGATGTTGAGGGCAAAGGTAAATGTAATAGAAGTTTACTGTGTGTGTGTTTCTCCCCCCCCTCCCCCCCCCCCGCAGACGCCAGGCGAGGGAGAACATAAGATCATGGAGTTTATTCGCTCTGAGAATGCCAAGCCGAGTCACGACCCCAACACCCGCCACTGCCTCTACGGGCTGGATGCTGACCTGGTAGGGGGGGTGTGTGTGTGCGTGTGCGTGTGCGTGTGCGTGTGCGTGTGCGTGTGCGTGTGCGTGTGTCTGACCAATCCTCTCACTCTCTCACTCAGATCATTTTAGGTCTGACCAGCCACGAGCCTCACTTCTCCCTGCTGAGAGAAGAGGTCCGCTTCGGAGGGAAGAAATCCCAGAAGAGGTCTGTGTTGTTTCAGAGAGGTCGCCGTGTCCTCTGTTATCACCGGCCTGTCGACTGCTCCGTTGCTCCCTCTGTTCCCTTATCTCCTCCGTTCAACTTTACTCTGGTCTATTCCAGTTTTATGATGTAATTGTAAATAATTGTGCTGTACCTTTTTCATTGTTTTTCTTTGATCTGATAGGATAACGGCTCCGGAGGAAACAACCTTCCACTTGCTGCACTTGTCTCTGATGAGGGAATACATCGACTATGAGTTCTCTCCGCTCAGGGTGAGACAAAAACAAAACAAACAGGCCTGGAAAGGTTTTGGGAAAGTTGTAGAATGTAATATTCTTTGAAACATCACGGAAACCCAGTTGCATTATAGTGTATGATCCCTGCCTCGGTTCTGAATCACACCGGGTAAAAAAAACAGCCTCAGTAATAAAACTCCTAACCAATTTCTTGTGCCCAGAATAAGAGTGCTAGTTGAGTTGGAATGTGTTGACCTCTGACCTATCCCGATGACGTCGGACTGTTACTTTCCAGAATCAGATCGGCTTTGAGTACGACTTGGAGCGGATTATAGACGACTGGATTCTGATGGGCTTCCTGGTGGGAAACGATTTCATCCCTCACCTTCCTCACCTTCACATCAACCACGACGCTCTGCCACTGCTGTACAAGACTTATATCAGCGTCCTGCCCACCCTGGAGGGTGAGACACACACACACACACACACACACACACACACACACACACACACACACACAGACATCATATCTTCCTTATTTTAACTTGAATGTTGCATGTACATATCAAGATGCTTCGTTTCTCATGCTACACCCAAGTATTTTTTTTTTTTTTTTGCATCGCGATACCCAGTCAGATTGCTTACTTCACATTTAAATCTGATTCCTGTCAGTCTCTATAATATACATCAGCTTCACATGCTTCAGAAATGAACCTGACCCCGGTGTCTTGTGCGTTCCAGGCTACCTGAATGAAAACGGTCATCTTAACCTCTATAACTTTGAGAAGTACCTGAAGAAGCTGTCTGAGGTGAGGACGTGCTGCAAAACCTCCACTCACACCATAGCTGCTTACTTTACATTTAAACAACAATAAATCATGACCACATTGATTTTGATGCGTTAATATAAGTACTGTAAACAAACGAGACCTTTGCAGGAAATCCTCGGTAGTGATTTACGGCACGAAAACAGCAAGAGGGCGCTGTTCTTCCAGCACAAACAAAGAGAGTTTCTTGCAATGGCAGATGATGGAATGAGTTGAAAGGCTAGTGGAAAAAATAGCGCTTCCAAAATGGTGATCCTGTTTGGTAATGCCAAAGAGAAAACCTTTGACCGGAGAAGCGAAACCCATAAATACCCCGTTGCCTCATGTCAAGAAGGAAACACGCGAGCATTAACGCGCACGACGGTGTCTGGTTACGTCAGTTCAAGGTATCGCCATGGTTTTGACGGTGATATATCGACGTGACGACACCGTTAACGATAAGAGAAAAGTTAGGTTTGAAGACGCCAGTGTCTTTCATACACCATGTGCCATTGTGCACATTTTCATAGGGCGGCTTATGGAAGTTATTTTGGCCAATGAGCACTTCTGGAAACATTCGGTGAACCGGCGGATGTCTGATTTTGATGGATTACACTGCATGGTGTTTAAAACTGGGGGCGCTGTTTTTCAACGTTTGCTCGGAGGGGCTTTCGCTTCGTCAGACGTCGAGGCGGCCGCTTGACAAACACTCACGGAACGTTTGGTCCGATGCGTACGTCTTGACGATCTTTCTGCAGTCCGTTAAGAACTCCCACAAAACCGTCTAACGGTCTGCTATCATGGATCTGGTTCAATGTATTTGTAATTCTAGCTACTCAATCGTAATTGGTGTTATTTTGGGCAGATTACAGCCTTGGGTTAACGCACATTCATCAATTTGAGCTCAGTTATGTTTTGTTTTTTTTGTTTTTAAATGTAATGTTCTCCAGGGTGGAAGTGACTGAGGTCTTCAGCTTGGTCTCCTTCTAACAAATTCCATATGAGAATATTGATGTCATTTAGATTTCAGGTTATTGTTTTGTTCTCACCTTTTTAAAATTGGTGTTGTTATCATAATCTGTCCCCCTCTACCTCCAACACATGTCTTGAAAGTATGGAAAAAGTATGGATTACACTTTTTGACGTGTTTTTGACCCACATTGATCACAATTTTTGCTATTTGTTGTTGAAAATAATGATATATATATATATATATATATAGAGTAATACGGCCTAGTGAGTTGTCAGATTGCCCAGTTATTATTATTATTATTATTATTATTATTATTATTATTATTATTATTATTAGCACAAAACTCGTGACATTTTGAGGTTGAAGATGCAGTATGTAGAAGTTGTTTGTTGAGTTGTTGTGTTTATTGGAAGGTCTATATTATTATAGTATTATTATACTATCGATGATAATCTCTCGCTCCAGTTTGACCGGGAGCATTTCAGCGAGGTGTTCGTGGACCTGAAGTGGTTTGAGAGTAAAGTCGGGAACAAGTACCTGAACGAGGCCGCCGGCTTGGCTGCAGAGAAGGAAGCTATCTGCAAGGACGTGAGGAAGAAGGAGGTAGATCACACACACACACACACACACACACACACACACACACACACACACACACACACACACACACACACCTAGGGATGCAGTAACTGGGATCAACCCAATATCAGATAAATAGCCTGTGATGATCTGCCGTGTCTCTGCAGTCCGAGTCGGCCCTCTGCCTCGCAGCCCTCCACTCATCAGATAAGGAGGCAGGAGCAGGAAAAGGAGGCGCGGCGGAGGAAGAGGAAGAGGAGGACGACATGTTCGAGACGGAGTTCAGACAGTATAAGCGCACATACTACATGACCAAGATGGGTGTGGATGTGGTGTCTGAGTGAGTGCACACACACACACACACACACACACACACACACACACACACACAGAGGGTGTTCCTCAAGCAGTGCGCCCCAGTTCACCGCAACCAGAAGTCTGATGCGGAGTATTTCTCTGTTCTCCACGCAGCGAGTTCCTAGCCGGCCAGGCCAAGTGTTACGTGGAAGGCATCCAGTGGATTCTCCACTACTACTACCATGGAGTCCAGTCCTGGAGCTGGTGAGCACCTCCCTTCACTTTGCTTCACTCCACTCTTCTTTCCCTTTTTTAATTTTCCCTTTTTCTCTCCCGTCTGCTCCGCTTCTTTTATACTTCAGGTAATCTTGCAGTATTCCAACAATGCGTGTTTTCCGTCTGTGTTTCCAGGTACTACCCGCACCACTACGCTCCCTTCCTGTCCGACATCAGGAACATCTCCTTCTTACAGTTGACCTTTGACCTCGGACAGCCCTTCATGCCCTTCCAGCAGCTGCTGGGAGTCCTGCCCGCCGCCAGCAAGGACCTGCTGCCTGAGTGTTACAGGGTAACACATACGCACTCATGCAAAGACACACACACACACTAATGCACACAGACCCTCACACACACATTCATCCATGCATTTGTGGTTTCAGCACCTGATGACCAGCGAAAGTTCGTCCATCATCCAGTACTACCCCGTCGACTTTAAAACGGACCTCAATGGCAAACAACAGGAATGGGAGGCCGTGGTGCTCATTCCCTTCATAGATGAGGTACACACACACACACACACACACACACACACACACACACACACACACACACACACACACACACACACACACCCGGTGAAGAAAATGTGAAATTGAGTTTGAGTTAACCAATTAGCTTGAATTAGTAGAGTTTACTTTTATCTGCCATGTTTTCACTGTGTTGCTGGCAAACGTTTCCCCCTCTGTTTCAAAGACGCGTTCTTGCTGTATGAAAACAACACGCTTACATGATGATACGTGTGTGTGTGTGTGTGTGTGTGTGTGCATGGTGTGTTTATCTGACAGAGGTGCTTGCTGGCAGCCATGGAGCCCTACAACGAGCGCATGACTCAAGCAGAGAAGAATAGGAACCGTCATACAGAGTGCGCTCTCTACACATACGACGGCGACATGGACGTCTTATACACCTCTACCCTGCCCGAACTGTTTCCCAACATCACACACTGCCATACCAGGTACACACACACACACACACACACACACACAACCCTGATCCAAACTTCGACACACACCGCCAAAAGCTAACAAACCAACATATGGACATTTTAAGGATACCAGTAACTATGCTAGCTAACTGATATGGATTTCAACCAATCCAAATTGAATGTTGCCAAAAGTGTGTCGGCGAACTACGGTGCATTCACCGCACCTACGACCCAGCGCGTTTGTGCTCCTTTTTGAGTTGCGGTGTGTCCGCGCTAGGGATGGGCTCGAATATTGACGTTACTGACGTCAGTATTCGAATAACGTTTGGTATTCGTTTTTTTTTCCGTTTTTTTCTCAGTTTTTTTTTTCCTCCCCAACATGCATACTATAAACGTTAATTGACTAGGGAACATGTTTAATAGGCTATTAAGTTAACTTTCTTGGACAGAGAAGTTTAAAAAAACAAAACAACGTAAAGTGCTAGTGTGCGTACTGCGCAGGTACTCATTTCAAAAGTAAACATTACTTGCAACATGGCGGCGGCCAAGAGAAGTGGTGTGTGGAAATACTTTGAAAAAGATGACGAGGAGACAGTGCGGTGCAAGTTATGCAATGGTAAACTTGTATTTCATAAAAGTACTAGCTCGATGCTGAACCACATGCGCTTAAAACATAAGGAGAAAACTTTGGAGACAGATGAGAGCCAGCAACGTATCACAACGTTTAATAGCCGTTTAGCAGCATGAAGCAGAATGCAAGCTTTCACTTGTTTCCAGTCGGCCACGGACCTCCCCAGAACTTCATAATTATAAAAAAATGTTTTTCAAGTATTCGAATAATCGTTCATAAGGTAAGAGATTAATCGAATATTGATTTTCCTTAAGATGCCCATCCCTAGTCCGCGCCAACGCAAACTGAACGGATGGAACGGGTTGAAACAGACAGGAAGTAGAATAGTCTGCATCATGCTAGATTGTGAGTCTTCTGTCTGGAAAAATTGAGTTAAATGAAATGTCAGTAAAATGTGCAACGACAGGAAGAGTCTGCACGAGTATTTCAACTGGAGTCGGAACCAAATCAGTCAAATCTGTTGGTGTGTGCGATACAATGCTTTTTCATGATTGGTTCTAGTGTGTGGCTAGCTTTGGGCTGTTAATATTTGAACAATATGGTCAATAAAAACCATAACCTTATTTTAGGAGGCATTCAAAAATGTTTCCTCACCACTGTACTTACTGCTTCAACTCCTGATGCCATTTAAGGTTTCATACGAGCTTCCTAAGCTTTTGACAGGCTTCTCTAAAACTGCTAGACTCGCCTCCTCATCTACGCAGGTGTCTTTTTGTTTGCCAGCCCAGTTTCCCCTTGACAGTGGAGATGCTCCTAGACAGTTTGACCTGGATTCACTACCTTACATTTCCATCAAAAGTATTTCTGTTCATCAAATTAGAAAAGCTGAATTGAAAATGGCAACATTGTGATACATTGTGATGGAGTTTCAAAAGCTTCCTTTAAAACCTGCCCCAACAATTGGATGGAAACGTGGCTAGTGGGGAGTGTTCACATGTTCACATATTCACGTCGGCAATAAAACTGCTCTCATTGTCCATGTAATCCACGAGCGTGTGCACATACATAACAGTTAAAGGAAACCTTGTGAACCCACCATCAGTGCAGACTAATGGTGCTACGTTGTGGTTGGTTACAGGCAGACTCCGGTTCCCATGGATGCGTGGCACGTGTCGGTGCACCACGTCGGCCGCCGCATCCACCGCTCCGCTTTGTACTTCTGTGGTTTCCCCACCCTGCAACACATCAGACACAAGGTAGGTGTGTGTGTGTGTGTGTGTGTGTGTGTGTGTGCACGTGTGTGTGTGTGTGTGCGCGTGTGTGTGTGTGTGCACGTGTGTTTGGGTAAACCTGAATGAAAACTCTCTCTCTCTCTCTCTAGTTCTATAAGAAGAAGAGTGGGGTGGTGGTGTTCCAGCAGAGCAGCCGAGGGGAGAACATGATGCTGGAGGTCCTCCCCGGCCAGGAGGGGGAGCCGGTGAGGCTTTGCTTGTGTTTTTCCATCTGGTCCCTGGCTTTCAACAGGGTTGCACAGTACTTTATTCTGTTAGAATCTACCGTCTCCTCACATCTTCATTCTAACTGGTCTTAAAAACATCTTTGATTTCATTTGTTGAAACTTGTATCGACCCCATATGACCTATATGGCGAATAATGTATCATTTTTAGTCCGTCGTTCTTTTTATACCCCCTCTCTCCTTCTCTGACACTCTCGTTTCCATCTCTTCATCATCTCCCTCTTTTCTGCCTTTCTTTCGCTAAATACTCATCCCTCTCTCTTCCCCTGTCCTGTCTCACTGCCTCCGTCTCTCTAGGTATGTGACGACGTAGCGGCGCTAGTGCTGGGGAAGTCGGTGTTCGTCAACTGGCCCCATCTAGAGGAAGCTCGTATCATTGCGGTGTCAGACGGAGAGACCAGGTAAGAACTAGCATCGCCCGGCGATGATGCTGAATGTGTTGAATGAGGTCTTATCGCTACATGAAATCTTCAAAACTCTTTAATATGCTTTTCACACTACACTTAACCCCGGGCTAACGTCTTTCTTAACCCTGGGTAGCAGCGTTTCACACATGCATTTGTGAAAGAGAGTTAACACCACTTTTAACCCCGGGTTAACAAACCCTGCTACGTAGCAGGGTTACAACCGCTTTTGTGGTGCTATCCCCGAAATGCGGTGCTAAGAACAATAGTGTGAAACGTTGTGGGGTTAGAATGTAACAGGGTTAGAATGTAACAGGTGTTAGAATGTAACAGGGTTAGAATATAACAGGGGTTAGAATGTAACAGGGGTTAGAATGTAACAGGGGTTAGAATGTAACGGGTTAGAATGGAACGGTTAGAATGGAACGGGTTAGAATGGAACGGGTTAGAATGGAACAGGGGTTAGAATGTAACAGGGGTTAGAATGGAACAGGGTTAGAATGTAACAGGGGTTAGAATGTAACGGGTTAGAATGTAACGGCGAGTTAGAATGTAACAGGAGTTAGAATGTAACAGGGGTTAGAATGTAACAGGAGTTAGAATGTAACAGGGGTTAGAATGGAACAGGGTTAGAATGGAACAGGGGTTAGAATGTAACGGCGAGTTAGAATGTAACAGGAGTTAGAATGTAACAGGAGTTAGAATGTAACAGGGGTTAGAATGTAACAGGGTTAGAATGTAACAGGGGTTAGAATGTAACAGGTTAGAATGTAACGGGTTAGAATGTAACAGGTTAGAATGTAACAGGAGTTAGAATGTAACAGCGAGTTAAACATTAGCATTAAACGTTAACCCGGGGTCTACAAGCTTACAGTGTGAAATCCTGAACACTGAATACCCGGGGTCAATTGTTAGCCCAGGGTTAAAGAAAACTAGTGTGAAACGTGAGATAAGTTAACCCAGGGCTATTATAGCCCAGGGTTAAAGTTAACCCTGGGCTAACATATTCAAGTGTGAAAAGCCTATAACTGTCTTCCATCAGAATCCAAATGTCATGTATACTGTCATTGCAACGTGTGAAGCGTGAACCAGCCGCTTTGAACGTCTTGGAACCGGTCCGCAGGTTTTCCCTGGAGGAGCCCCCTGGTGTCCAGAGGGTGTATGACAGGTCCTCCTCTCCTCCCCCCACCAACGTCAACTACCTGTCTGACAAGGAGCAGAAGGAATGGGTGAAAGACGTCCAGGGAATCACCGAACAGTAAGAGACAGACGGAAGGATGGCGAGATTATTATTATTATTATTATTATTATTATTGGTTTTTTTGTGTATTATTCACTTCCTGCTGTTTGTTCTTCTCCTAGCTACCTGAGGAGGAAGGGCATCGTGGTGAACGAGACGGTGGTTGTTTTATATGGTCAGTTGCTGATGGGGAGGAAATACGTCCCCAAAGCCAACGGGGTGGTGCAGCTGGAGAAACAGTGGGCCAAGCAGGTTCTGCCTTTCGCCTACCAGATGGTGGTCAAGGTAGATGCATGCACACGCACGCGCGCACACATACACACACACACACACACACACACACACACACACACACACACACACACACACACACACAGTCTAGAAGTCCTAGATAGACACGCAGACACAACGTGCATCAAAACAAACTGTGTCTTCTCTCTCTCTCTCTCTCTCTCTCTCTCTCTCTCTCTCTCTCTCTCTCTCTCTCTCTCTCTCTCTCTCTCTCTCTCTCTCTCTCTCTCTCTCTCTCTCTCTCTCTCTCTCTCTCTCTCTCTCTCTCTCTCTCTCTCTCTCTCTCTCTCAGGACATCAAGGCCTTTGACTCGTCTTTGACTCGCTTTAAGACGTTGGAAGAGCTGTTTCCTCCAGCCACCACCGTCTTCATGGTGGGGAGTCCTTACTACGGCTCCATGGGAGAGGTATGATGTCACTTCCTTTTCCGCTTGCTGAGTTTTGTTCCTCCTGTCATATTTTTATTGAGGAATTTCACATGTTGTCACTGACTGGCCAGCAGACAAAGCTGCGTCGGTTGCGGGGGACAACATCAACATGTTTATCGTAGGCTCGTTGCCTTACTCTTACTGCCTTACACTTCAATGGGTTTTCTGATTGGCTGAAACAGGTGCAAGAGTCCAGTGATGTCATCAAAGAGGGCCGGGTGCGAGTGGTCTTCAACGTGCCATATGAACCGCAGCTAGAAGCCTTAATCCAGAACCAGCATGTAAGACACACACACACACACACACACACACACACACACACACACACACACACACACACACACACACACACACAGCTCTACTCTGAGTCTTAATGTCCCTCACACATTTGCGGTTGTATGTATGTTTTGTATGTGTGTGTGTGTGTGTGTGTGTGTTTCTGTGCATGTGAATGTGTTATCGGAGCACTGAGTGGAGTACACGCCTGCTAACATCTTTGCCTCTCGGTGTGTTTGCACGTGTACGTTGTTTTTGTTTTTTTAGAAATACTGTGTGAAGTACAGTCCCAGCTACGTCCTGGCGTCTCGCCTCAGCATCACCAGCTACCTCGTCTCCCGCTTCTCGGGAAGCATCTTCATCGGCCGGGGCTGCAAGAGGAAGTGAGTTTGCTAGTGACCACATACCCAAAGCTCTGATGCAACAGTGTTTCTATTGAGACATTTGGTAACACAATAGAAACATCATATTTAGCCATCTTTGTCGGGGTATCTACTGTGAACCTCATTCTAATTGTCTCTTGCAATCTCTCCGCCTTCCTCTGCTCTTCTTCACCTTCTCGGTCTTCTTCGTGCTCTTCTTCTTCCTCGTCCTCCTCCAGTCCCTGTGGCGAGCAGAAGGCTAACGTCGGTCTGAATCTCAAGTTCAATAAGAAGAACGAGGAGGTTCCCGGCTACACCAAGAGGACCGAAAAGGAGTGGCTCTACTCCGCTGCTGTGGAGGACTTGCTAGCTGAATACCTGGACAGGTGAGACGCTGTGCACGTAACCCCACATTTGTTCCAGAGGAGGCGCTCAACCGCGGGGTCCGCCTCAACATAGTTACTACATGTTAGTGTGCGCTTGATGACTGAGCTGCTTACCACCTCTTGCCACCTGTGAAATGGATGAATACAGTCAAAAGTCTCTCTAGAAGGCTGTGAATGGACGGGCCCCTTCTCTAAATAACGTCAATAACCACTTTGTGTGTGTGTGTGTGTGTGTGTGTGCGTGTGTGCGTGTGTGCGTGTGTGCGTGTGTGTGTGTGTGCGTGTGTGTGTCGCTGTCTCGTAGGTTTTCTGAGGTGTTCGACGCGGTGTCCCGAAACAGTCACGATGACGTTTTCTACGAAGACGACATCTGGCCTGCAGAGGACCAGAACGGGTAAAAACACACACACACACACACACACACACACACACACACACACACACACACACACACACACACACACACACACACACACACACACACACACACACACACACACACACGCACCTTCGCGCAGCAAAACACATCTACACACACCTAACAGACACAACTACATATATCACCATGTACACATACTGAACTCCCATTCATATTTTGTGACTTTGGATATACAATGACACAATTTCTGAGCTTTAATTTTGAAGAACAAGCAAAGAACCACAGCCCTTTTTTCATACATGCTCCCCTCTAAAAGTGTTTTGACACATTACAATTCAATAAAGTCATTTTTTTTGATACACTAAAAAAATCTCGCTCTGCTTGACTTCTGAGGAAGGAAAATCCACTTTGTGAACTGATTTGTTTTCATATTGATGGATGATCCCACAGGGCGGAGAAGGTTGCAGAGATCACTCTGTGGTTGAAGAGTCATCCGGTCAGCTCCGTCAGCAGGACGTCCTGCGACCTGCAGGTGCTGGACTCCGCCATAGTGGAGAAGATCGAGGAGGCCGTGGAGAGAGCGAAGGTAACACACACACACACACACACACACACACACACACACACACACACACACACACACACACACACACACACACACACACACACACACACACACTGTGTTTGACACTGTTACACCTCCCGTCACTCTTGTTTTTTGTGGTCTTTCTGTCAGGTGAAGAACATGACTAAGAAAGTCCGCGTGACCGTCAAGCCTCATCTCCTCTTCAGGGTGAGTTTTATGTGCGGCTTGGATTTTGCTCACATTGCGATTGGATCTTCAAACTCCAGCGTTCCTACTCTGGTCTGGAATACCCGGAAATGTATGGAAGGAGAATTTGAAAGTTTGGAAATTGCACAAAATCGTGTTATCGGAAAGACGAGAGCCATTTTAGACCAGGACAGTAATGTGACCGTGTAAAATCACATGTTGAGAAACACTTCTATAGCCCTGTCATATGTTATCGTGTGTGTGTGTGTGTGTGTGTGTGCGCGTGCGTGCAGCCCTTGGAGCAGCAGCAGGGCGTGGTCCCCGACCCCGACGCCGAGTACCACCTGTTCGACCGCGTGGTCAACATAAGGGAGAGCTTCTCCGTCCCACTGGGCTTGAGAGGCACCGTCATCGGGATCAAAGGAGGTGAGGACGCACCTGGTTGGAATTCCTTCACTCCACGTCGTGTGTGTGTGTGTGTGTGCGTGTGTGTGCGCCAGGGTTTATAATCCCCACAGTTAACGCTTTGTGTGTGTGTGTGTTGTCTCTGCAGCGGAGCGCGAGGCGGAGGTTCTCTATGAGGTGGTGTTTGATGACGAGTTTGCAGGAGGCTTCACCATCAGGTAATCACCAACACGCTAACTGTTTCTGCTGCAGGTTTAAAAAAATAAAAAATAAAAAGTATTGTGTGTGGAGGATGCTGATGATGCTGATGATGCTGATGATGCTGATGATGCTGATGATGCTGATGATGATGCTGATGATGCTGATGATGCTGATGATGCTGATTCGTCCGGGTCCTCAGGTGTATGTCGAGCCGCGGGTACCGCGTCCCCCCCTGCGCCCTCATCAACCTCTCCCACGGCGCCAGGGTGGCCCACAAACGCACCGCCGTGGTCAAGCCTCAGCCCGCCGCCAACACACACCGCCAGCTGGCCGGCATCAACCACTCGCCGCGCTCGCCGTTCATAGCCACGCAGGTAACGAGGACGGAGGAGGATGGTTATCGAAGCGCACACTCTCACTCTCTCCCATTATATCTACCTACTTCACTTTTCCAACACACTCTCTCTCTCTTTCTCTCTCTCTCTCTTCCACCCCCTTGACCCCTTGTCTCTAGCATAACCACAAGCAGAGTGTAGTGAAGTCGGACGTCCAGGGCAACAGGAACTCTCCCTGTAAGGCTCCCAACCACAAACAGCAGACCAAGGTAAGGATGCTGCAACCTGGGGGCTAACTCAGATTAAGTCAGATTAAGTCAGATTAAGTCAGATTAACTCAGATTAACTCAGATTAAACTCAGATTAACTCAGATTAACTCAGATTAACTCAGATTAACTCAGATTAAGTCAAGTGTCTATGTGTTTGTTTTTTAGTGTGCGTAAACTCTCTTTTCTCTCTCTCTCTCTCTTCAGAGTAAGGAGGAGGAGTTCAGTAATCTGTGGCAATCTCTGCAAAACTCGGGCCCTTCTCACAAACCTCCCACCCACTGGCACAATAATGTAAGTGTATGGGTGTGTGTGTGTTTGTCTGGGTGTTTTCACACAAAGGATGAAAGGATACATTCACACACACCTAGTGTAGGACATGTTACTTTATACGATTAAACCCAGTGTGTTGTCTTGCCGACTCCAGGAAGGACAGTCCCAACAGGGCAAGAACCAACAAACCACCTCCAACAAAGCTGTGAGTACACCTACGTCCACACACACACACACACACACACACACACACACACACTCCATACTCATACTCCTGTGTGTTGTGGTGAATTGTGTGTGTGTGTGTGTGTTGCAGGTTCCAGTCGGTGGCATCAGGCTGCTGAAGAGAAACGAAGAGGTCAATTCCCTGTTCCCCTCACAGAGCACAGCCAACAAGGTACGCCGACACAAGCGTGCCCACTTCGTAGAAGGATGATCTCGGACTCACGGTGAAGCTGAACCATCTGCTTTCCTTTCTCTTTCCTCCTCTACGTTTCTCTGACTCAGGCGTCGTCCGAGTTTGAGGAGCTGATCGCCAATCTCAAGATCTCCAGCAGCCAGCAGAGCCAGGCCCCGCCTCCCCTCCCGCCGCAGGAGCCCGCCAGCCAATGTGACGGCCCGTTGTCTCCGCAGTCGTTCGCCATGGTGAGTACGGTGTCTGGGCCCACGACATCAAAACAAATAGATCCACACCGTGTGATTGGTTGGAGGTTACAGTTGTGATTGGTTGGAGGTTACAGTTGTGATTGGTTGGAGGTTACCAGTTGTGATTGGTTGGAGGTTACCAGTTGTGATTGGTTGGAGGTTACAGTTGTGATTGGTTGGAGGTTACCAGTTGTGATTGGTTGGAGGTTACCAGTTGTGATTGGTTGGAGGTTACCAGTTGTGATTGGTTGGAGGTTACCAGTTGTGATTGGTTGACGTTTGAATTGTGGTTGTCGTCGGCCGTTGCTGCAGAAGGGCACCCTGGTGCTGAAGGAGATGCTGAAGATCGACAGCTCCGGAACAGGAAGTCCCTCCTCGCAGGACCCGGCTGGCTCCGCCCCCTCAGGAGGCCAGCAGCCGAACAGGAGACGATCTTCCAAGAAACTAGGTACCCAGCTGACTAACTGACCATTACACTACAGACAACTTGACTGACCAGAGTAACCAGAATCATCTACTAAACCTAAAAACTTGATCTTGAGGATTTAGGTGTCACAAAACTTCAACCTTTTGGCTTTGCTCCACTTCTCAGTGTACACCTTCCAACTGTCATCCTCCTCTCTCTCTCTCTCTCTCCTCTCTCTCTCTCTCTCTCTCTCTCTCTCTCTCTCTCCCCCCCCCCCCCCCCCCCCCACCAGCGGCTAAGATGAACGCCCCCCAGGCCGAGGCGGGCGTCTTACCTCCACCTCTGTCGGCCTCCTCCCTCAACGCTGGGCTCCCCAGCGGGGTGTCGGAGCTGGCGCGCATCTGTGCCGGGTTAGGCATGGCACCGCCGGAGTTCAGCTACATAGGCAACAGACAGGTAACACACACAAGTACTGTGTGTGTGTGTGTGTGTGTGTGTGTGTGTGTGTGTGTGTGATTTTTACAGTGCACATCTGCACACCTAGATGCCTTTTCTGTACATAACAATGTGAGAATCATATTCTTTTTCTTTTTTCTATTTGTTACATGTTGCATTTATCTTCAGATTTTTCTTTCATTCATTTTCATTCATACCTTTTATTTATTTTTGAACATATCCTTTCATATTTTTTAGTTTTTTGTTCTAAATTCTTATTTCTATCCCCACAGGGTCTAGTGGTTTGCCAGACTTGGGTAGTCAGTAATATTGTCCCACGTCCCCACAGGGTCTAGTAGTGTGCCAGGTGAAGCTGTCCAGTGGGTTGATGGTCCACGGTCCACAGTGCCAGTCAGAAAACGATGCCAAGGAGAAAGCTGCCTTCTTCGCCCTCCAGAGACTGGTACATCACACACAGCCTATGGAGGAAACTACCTGGGAGAAAAGCACTGGTGTTAACTGTACTACTTAATACTGTACCTTCAAAAGCACTGCAGTTGATACCTTCATTTGTACCATTTGGCGTCCCACAATGAACTAAACCAAGTACATCCTGATTATGTTCAAGAAAGTGACGCGTAAGGAGGAGGGTCTCATGGCTCATCAGCTCTCAGCCAACAGAGAATCACTGTCCTACTTATTTGCTGCTCTTTCAGTGGCTCCATTTATATGCACACAGTATCCAGAGAGTCAATATTATAGATATAATATAGTTAATAACATATAACTATATTATATATTATGATATAGTATGACAGTACTGTATCTAATAGGGGTGGGCGATATGACTAAAAATCAATATTGTGATTATTTCAAACTTTTACCTCGATTACGATGAATGAACGATTATTTTATTTGTTTTGTTTTATTTTGAAATTGACCGGATGCTCCATGCCGTTCCTGTGTCTGACTTCCTGCCCGGCTTGACACATTCGCTCGCGGCTCGCCAAAAGACGACCGGTCCAAACCTGTCTGAACACGGCGTTACTGGACGGGGCCGAGGGACGTGACTGAATACCACGTAGTATTTTTTAAGGGGACAGTTCATGAACGCAGTATTGGGGAAAGTATTTGGCCCATTCATTCGCGGGAAAGTCATGTTACGTCTGATGCACGCACACACACACACACACACACACACACAGGTTGCTTTGCTAACTGGTGCTTCTAGACGTTCCTCGTTCTTGTAGCCTAAATAACAATCAAAATTAACGATTTTGAAAATTTGCCACGATTACAGAATTAAATCGCGATTACGATTTATAGACACGATTATCGCCCAGCCCTAGTATCTAACAGGATTATTGTATTGACACGCTCCAGCTCGTGTGTGTGTGTGTGTGTGTGTGTGTGTGTGTGTGTGTGTGTGTGTGTGCGTTGACCTAGCCAGTGTGTTTCACCACGTCTCTGACCCAGGCTGTCCTCTCTCCTCTCTCCCATCATCTTTGTGTTCCTGCAGAACTCGGTAGGGTCCGGCTTCCCCATCCCGCCTCCCCTCTACCCCGGAATGGGACCGATATGCCCCCCCCACATGGGACCCATGCCCCCCGTCTTCAACCAGTCAGGTCAGTCCGTCGGTCCTTTCCAGGCACTTGAATCATTTGTTGTATTTGTAATGATTTTTAAAGTGACTTCTGTAAAGTATTATGGGTCTGTCGGTAAGAAAACATATCCTGACAAAATATGGTTGCACCCCCACCCCAGGTGGTCTGTTGTTGCCCCCCCAGGGTTTCGCCCCCGCCCCTCTTTGGGGTATGACGATGCCCCCCCACCACCACCAGAGCCAGCCATTCTATGGAGGGACGGGTACCTTCCCCGGCGCCGCCCGCCCCCAGGCATCACCAGCGCTGCCCATCGGCTCACACAATCAGTTCATCCCCTTACAGGTAGCCACACACAGACACCGGGGGGGGGAGGGGGGGGGGTTATTGTCTAAATTTGTTGATTTGTGTATTGTTGTTTCTTTATTCCAATGAAGCACTTTTTTATGATGCTTGTGAGGCATTTCAAGTAGAGCCCCCACCTCGTGTTCTCACATGCACTCAAACAGAGATACCCTCCTCATATACCATAGTGTATGTCGCCATGGTAACCCTCACCCTCTGACCATGGCAGGTGACTAAGAAGCGGGCGTCAGCTGGCAAGAAGAACCAGGAAACCCGAGAGTTCTATAACGCCGCCCAAACTGTGGCCAGGAACCAATCCCATAAAGCCCCGAACCAGCTGACCCAGTCTCAGAACCAACCCTCACCCCCGAGCTTTCCGTCCAATCCCAGCCCGGCAGATGCCGCCGCCATGACGACAGCAGTCCCCCAGACCCCTCCTCGACAAAACAACCCAGTGACAGGCCACACCCCTGGCTCCGCCTCCAAGAGGAAACACAGGAAATTGGCCGTCAACTTCGAGGCAGCCAAAGTCACTGAGTGATGAGCGTGCCTGTGTGCGTGCGCGTGCGCTTGTGTGTGTATGTGCGCGCGTGCGCTTGTGTGTGTGTGTGTGTGAAACCATGTTTCCACTCTTACCTTTCCCTGTAGAAAACAGCGTGTAAGAGGCTGGGGCTCTAAAAACATACAGATCTAACAGTGCAATATTTATTTCTCTGTTGCACAGCTGAGCAAACTGAATCCCCCCCCCCCCCCCCTTGTTTCGTCATCTCTCCCCCCCCCCCCCCCCCTTGTTTCGTCATCTCCCTCATCACACTGCAACTCACAAATGTCAAGGAAGTGTGAAGGAATTCTAGTGTCCTTCCTCCTCTGGTCTTTTAGATGATGTTTTTTTTCCTGTGTAAGTGAATCTGAAAACGCTTATTTTAGCCGTTTAGCCGGAAGTTGCCTTTTCCAGCTCATCTCTTTTCCCCCCTTGCATCTTTTCTGAAAGAGTTTGAGGACAGTTACCCTGAATTGGCACAAGTGATCAAAGGGATGCAGTAGAATATTGTTGCACTAGCGCAACTAAACTACTTCTGTGAAACTGAACTACGGAAGTAATTCAAGCCCCCCCCCCCCGTTCACTTCCATTGTTTGAGAACCTAGTCTAGAAAACCTGCTTCTAATGCATGCAAAGTACGGCAATTACTTCAAGTTGCATGCCTTCCTAGTGTGGTGTTTCTCAAAACAGCGGAGGTGAATGCAGAACGGGAAAACCACCCAGACCGATGGTGAAAACGGTTCCCGCCGGTAAATGTGGGGAAACGATGCTGCAGCGGCTCGTCACCGCCAGTTGTTTGAGGGAGGTATGAGGTATGAGTTATGAGGTATGAGGTACGGCTCAAACGGGGAACATTTCTACAGAAACTAAAGTTAAGTTGTTGTTGTTGTTGTTGTTGTTTTAACTCATGACCCAGACCAACAGCTCTCCGTTGTTTGGTCCAACGCGTAAATTCTGTTTTATGTTGTGTGTGAATACAACCTGAAAAGGCAGTTGAGCAACGTTTTGTCGCATCAGGACCGTCAGTATTTTTGATAGATTTTATGATTTTATTCCTCACGGTCCATCGGGCCTGCGCTGCCTAATGAGGTTTCAAAACCGGAGCGAGTTTAGACTGAAGCTGCCGTCGCCTTAGTTGCTTACGACGCAGGAAGCACTGGAGTTACGGCACTACAGGCCGAGATCAGACGGTGTTGATTCATGGGATCGTGCTCCTCCAAACACATCACAGAGGGTGAGGGTGAGGGTGAGGGTGGGGGTGGGGGTGGGGGTGGGGGGGGTGAATTCAGGAAGCAAGAACTACCCGGTTAGCCCGCCAACTGCGGACCTGCGAATAGTCCTTGGACGTTTTGGACGTCGTCTCAGATGAAATGTGGATACTGGTTCTCAGGGATGTCTAGCCATGTTAGAAGCCCCGCCCCCCCATCACGCATCACATAGCAATCATGCTTAAATAAAAGAGGGCCTTCTATCCTGGCTACCCTTGTGCTTACTGACGGTCTCCGTTGAGAAACCAAAGCAACAGGAAGTTGTTTTGCTTATCGAAAATACCTTTGCGGGGTCTGGACTGGAGGCAGTAACCACGGCGATAATCAGACAGGCAGTGATGAGCTTTTAATGTTTCCTATATGTTTTGTGAGCCTCATTTGTCATCAAATATTAGTTACAACCTTGGCATTGACACACAAGAGAAATTATTGGAATTACACATACACACACACACACACACACACACACACACACACACACCAGACTTGTGACAGACAAGCATTGCACACCAGCACATAACCAAGAGTCTGTTTTCACCACGTTCAGATGGGGGGATTTTAACATTGTTTGACCCGATTTAAACTGGACCGTGTTGAGAAGTCTAGAAACCCATCCTGTCAGATTTGTTGAGTTCTTCTACTGCCAGAATCAAGTTTTCCAAAAGCATCCTGGGACCAAGTTCACTTCTCCATGGCTGTTATTTCATTGAGGCCGGTAGAATGTGGCTGGGTTTACACAGGCACAATAAAATCACATTTTTTTAAACTTCTCCATTCACCACGCTGTGAAACGTCCTCGTGGCTGTGGGTTTTCTGTTAGGACAGACATGAGGAGTTCATAGTTCACAGTTCTGTGGCACAATTTAACCCTGCATGTTGTTCAATTAACGGAAATGCTTTCGTTTTAAAAAAAAATATTACTCTATAATGCCGGGGGCCAAGTTAACTTTTCCATCGGCTGCTACTTTTTTCACTTTTCTTTTTTTCTCGTGAATATTGAAGCTTACAAGGAATATAAGTACTGTCTTAAATATATTCTTGCTGTCTTAAATAGGAATACATAAATACAATCAATTTGGATTATGTTATAAGTTTTAGGAGTACTGTAGGACTGTGGCCAGGGGGAGACGGACCCACGGACGGCTAAAGAATGGGAGTTTCTTGAAGAAGCACAACGTTGCACAACTACGGCCACATGGCAACACCATGCAGCAAAAGGTTAAAATCAGTAGTTTTGTACCTGTGTAAACGCAGCCAAAAGGGGTCATGATCCAGCATAGCAACGCTGCTGTGTTTCTAAGATGCTTTTGGGAATCTGCGCCCAGGATAGATGCTTTTTTTTGTTTTTGTGAGGCTTAAATTCTGGGCTTTCTGTACTTGTTTACCTGAGGAGACAAACATGAAATCTCTGCATTTTTAAAATGAAATTACCCCCTGCCCCTTTTTTTTTTTTTTTTGTTGCAACATATGGATTTTATGGCTACCCTTTTTAAAGACAGTCTTGTGGTCTTGTCTAAGCAAATTTAATAATTGTTTGAATAATATTGTTTGTGGTGAAGCTACACTGATGTAAGCAGCTGTAGAGCCAACAAGTAAACCGCATGTATGTTGTCCTTGTTTTTTGAGGGACACATTTGTTTTGGTGGGGCGACATGCCCCACCACCAACCCTGGGACTCGAGTCTACAAGGCTCCGGTGCAATAAGGGGGAGGTTTTAACATGTTGGGATTTGAAGCACACCTGTTGTATATCTGTTGTCTTTTTTGAAAGTGAAAAAGATACCAAACTTTAAGAGATTCCTCACGAGGGAGAAATTATGACTTGCTGTTTTGTTCCAGGAACGTGCTGTACATATCCATTTAATAAAGTCAATCTTTTGTTACCGCATGGCTTGTTTTTTGTTGCGAGAAACTCTGATCACATTGTACGCAGCCACACACACACACACACACACACACACACCCATCTCTTTTATCCCTCGGGCTGCAACAGAGAAGAGTGTCCCATCCTCACTAATTGAGATGATGTAGGTTTGCTCTAATTGATTTCAGGTGTGGGGTATGGTCACTGGAGGGAAATCTGATTGTCCTTGTCAAAAGAACATTCCTCCCTCTGTTAAACGTCACCAATCTGTGACGCTCAACACATTCCAGCAGTTGTTTTATTCATCCCCTTTCCACTCAACGTGCCTCGCCCGCTTCCATTTCAGTTAGTGATTTCCTTTGTTTCCCAGAATGCCTTTCAGCAACCCCCAAAGAACATGCAATGGCTGAAAAAGCTTGACGATCCAGCTGGTTTAAGTCTGTTTTTTTTTTTCTTCAATGGTTAAAATGGTCAAGGTTGATTTGCTTTGAAGCTTAACAGTTTTGACAACTTTGTAGAAATGCATCATTCTTATCCTTTATACCATTAATTGAGTCAAGAAAATACTTGCTGTGGTTGAGTTTTTATACCACAAATTTTCAAAACAACAAACTAGGAATAATATCAAGGTCCAGATTGATTTAAATGTAAAGGATCAAATTGAATGGAGCAAGGAGTCGACACTTACAAAACAAAATAAGACATTTATTCAATGAGCACCAGTCAATAAGTACAACCAAAACAAACATTTCTTCTCCTCAAAAGGTAACATCATAATCGGACTTCAGGAAAACTAACACTTCTTTGAGGTTAAAAATAAAAACCTTTCAAACACTTTGTGCCTCTAACACTTCCAACCAGAGCTAGCATTGTAACAGGGAGAATACTGTCGCTACATCTCAAACATCGCTTGGTGAGAGAAAAATCTTCAGTCATTTAGTGCGCGTCATACAAAAGAACCGCTACTTCTACAGAATAAAACAACAAAACAAAAAGATCGAACAATAACAACACATATATACATGTTCCAATTTCATCAAAATCTTTGAATGTGAACCTATGTGTCGCTAGATTTTCGGGTTATGTGCTGCTACAGTATAAATTAATAAAAATCACACAGATTTCAATTCTATTCTAAGCAGTGGGATTACACAGTTCACCAAATAACCAATTTGAATTTGTAAATTTGTAAAAAGAAAATGCACAAAAAACTCACATTAGCTTGTGAAGACTTTGATTTGCAATGATGGTAAATAAGCATTTTAGGACATTCTTACTCCATAACTGAAAATACAGTTTTACTCCATTGTATGCAATTATTATGAATAGAAACAAGCCTGCTAGTCTCAAAATACAAAATGATGTCGTGTCAAAAGCTCAGACGATGAATGTCAGTGTGAAAAAAATAAAATACCACCAATCCAGCAAATCACAACGTAAACAAAGCTGGTAGTGAGGTGACAATGTTTCAACAGGGGGCGCCAAACTGCAATTATACCTTGGAGATATCCGCTTTACTGAGTGATCCTGCGCCCTGGAATAGCCTCTAGGTCGACCCGTGTGGAAAGCCAAATTTGTACAACAACAAACATACAATTTGGAGATATTTAGGCCTTCAGCCAAATGTTATCATTTAAAAAACACTTTGTTTGGACTGGATTTACATAGAAACAAAGTCTGTTTTCTGAGATTGTCGTTTCTATCCCCACGAAGAGATTACGGCATGCAAAAAAAAATTCAAGCGCCGATTCAAACCCAAAATGTCAAAAAGCAAAAAGCAGGATTCCTGCCTGATTTAATTTTAATTTGTAAAAAGAAAATGCACAAAAAAACTCACATTAGCTTGTGAAGTCAGATTTTCAAACCTTTCCATGACCCAGCTCTAATCTTTTCAATACTGGTTTAATATTTTAAAAAGTGATCAGATGTGTAGGCGATGTAGCCGGGCTCCAGCTCAGACTTTCTGTTTCTGTGTAAATTCAACCATTGGAAGAGTCTTAGGCCGAATCCCAATTCTCATTTTCACCCCTACGGCTCGTTTTTGAGGGCTCCCTCGGAACAGAGTCACAAGGGGTAGTGGTAGAAATCTCTCCCTATGAAATGGGACAACCTTTCATATTAGAGGAGCCGTAACAAGTGCAGCAACTTCGCTGCTGGACTTTAGTTATATTTCATCATATGCCATCAAAGGGGGTAAATGCGACATGTAAATATGTCAAAATGCAGGACTGTCATGCACAAATCAGCCTAAAAACAATGTTGTAACGTAACTAACTAGCGAGGTAGAGACATCGGCATATTAGCGATTTTTTGTTATGCTTGTTATAAAGAAACGGTCTATAATACATTGAAACGACATTGAACTAAGATAATACCACAGTTAGAATATTTTTTAAATCTTTATTAACGAAGAAAATACTACATCTGTGGTCACTTTGATGGTAGTGTAGCGGTCCCCATGATCTTCCAGTTGATTCGCAGGTCATTCTGGGAGATTTCTGCTAGCCCTCGGTTTGTAGTGTGCCCCTGAAAAATCTCCGTTTGGAGGGCCATGTAGCCCTAGACCTTCACCTACCCCTCCATCACAAGAGAATTGGGACACCCCAACACTACGTGAACGCGCAAAACGGAGGGGAAGGGCCAAGGGGTGAATTGGGATTCGGCCTTAGATGTTTGGCTTTCCAATGGCCAGCTCAAAGACAGGAGAAATATACGTGATGCTGTGATTGGACGATGGGGGCAGGAAGTAATTTACATATATTTACATCTTTCTTCTTCGAGGGACAGACGGAAGACAGGAAGAAAAAACAATATTAGCCTGACAGGTGAACTTTCTTATTGCGTATGTATGGTTGGTTCCCAAAAGCTCTAGATTGTATTTTTACTGAAAGAAAACAAAAATCTGATAAACATCTGGGTGACACGGTGTTGTACTCCAGTGTAAACGCAGCCTCTGTCTGTATGCATCACTAGCAGGTAGCCTGAAGTACGAGGTGAACGAAAGGGGCGGAATGTCATTTTCAGCTCAACACACATTTTGATACACAATACACTACAATACTGTCATGATGTCAGAAATGAGGCTGAAATTCAAGCAAGT